>VZRS01006895.1:263133-318391 GCA_013398055.1 Ifrita kowaldi
AAAAAAAAAAAAAATCACAAGGAAACAAATAAAAACTACATCAAAAACAGCCAATCACCCCAAAAAATTGAACCTTGAAGCTCTGGTTTACTCCTGCACAAGTAACATCCACTAAAATCTATGAGTTTGGTGTTTGTTCCCAGCAAGCCCCATTGACTCTGTGTTTTTGTAGGTTTCATCTTGGATTTATAAGAAAATCAGCAAGTGAGAGCTGAGTTTTTATGGTTTTGAAAGGAAAATGAAAGTACTCAATTTTAAAAGGACATTAACCAGTCTGTCACTCCTAATACTGCTGCCAGAGATAAGAACCCAGCCTCTACCAAGTACTTGGCTTTAAACGCAGTTTGTGATACAAACACAAGCAACAAAGCACTGAAACACTAAAAAAACCACCCCATATATTCCAAAGGCTGCAAATTAAAACGACAAACAAATAAAATTTGGAGGTGAGACTGGTTATTAAAGCAATGTTTGTAGTTTCCATTCTTCACAAACTATCAACATCATTTTCAGGAGAGATTAATTTTCTCCCCCCTAAAAAAACCATTAGCAAGGTGCTTGTCTTTCCAAAACACTGTATCCATATTTCTCCACTGTGGATCCAACCTAATACTGATAGAACACAGTGAAATCTCTGGAAGAAGAGGCTTAACAGAGGTTTTCCTTTTCTGAGCTGACAGTTAAAAGTAAATAATAATTATAGGAGAAAGGTAGTGCACTTATTTCCCTTCCATTATCATTTAGCTAAATTTTTTCCAGCTTCCAAAAGCATTTCATTTAAAATTAAATTAAGGTCAATTAAAAAAAACAACAAAAAAGAAGAAAGAAAGATGAAAACAGTGAGATGTTCATGATTGTGCTTCTCACAGAGACTTTGATGTGCTCATCTGTGGGTGGAACCTGAATCCAAATAAATCACTGGCATCATTCCTGGTTGTTTGATAAAGCCTGGGAGGGAACTCAAGGTGATGAATTGAAAGAATATAGAAATAAATGTATGGATTCATAGGTACCCAGATGATGGAATCACTGAGGTGGGAAAACACCTCTCAGACCATTGAGTCCAACCATTCCCCCGGCACCACCGTATTCACCACTAAACCCTGTCCCCAAGTGCCACATCCACAGGGTTTGTGAACACTCCCAAGGATGGTGATTCCAGAATGGCACAGTGCGGGTCTAAACTCCATTTTAAACACTTTGTTCTAAGGCGATGAAATGAGTCAGTAAATTCTACTTTTTTTAATCATAGAGAAATCATAATCAATGCCTTTGTAAATGGCCTGAAAAGCTGCAGATAGAAATTGTGCTCTAATATTAATGATCCACATTCACAACTGGCAGAAATTGTTTAAGCTTCATCAGCTTCATTGAATTTGGGCCCATTCTGTCCCCTGAACTACTGATACACAATTTGCATATGATATAAAGTTCTTAATATTGTAAACATAATCTTTTACATTTTTTTAAACACTCACAAGTTTATTTACACTTTATAAAATAAAAAATAAGTAGTAATTTTGACTTGGAGGAACAGGGACTTGTTCATACCTATTGAATCCCAGTATTAATCCTTTGATGTTATCAAGATGCACTCAGCCCAGAGTTTAACGCACTTAGTTATAATTCAAGTTGTATCAAAAAGTGAATTAAATATGGAATATAAGTATTTGCTGTGTGTATTATTGATCTATATAACAGCACTTTATACCTGCCTGTTGAAAAATTTTTAATAAAAAAATTTATAGAATGTTGGGTCACAAATTTTAGCTCAATAAAAAGCCCGAGCATGCATTTTGTTCTGTTTAATAAAGAAATCTTAATGGCAGAAAGAATTCTTCATAGTCCCTCCTAGACCAAAAGATGACTTTAACACAAGAGTGCACCAAAATATTTTATCATGTCAAACTGAACAGATTATTTTCCTTCTGTGAGTTCATAAAACCAGCTCATAAACTTTTAAAAAGAAGCTAAATTTACAGTACTTATTCCACTGACCTCTTGTTGGGTAGTAAAAAATAGGCTGACATTAAGCTGGGGGCTACAATACTACAAGTAATATTTAATCATCTCCAAATCAGGTTTTTTTTAGCTCATTTTGTTGATCCCTGTTCTCTAAGCAAACACAGAGACTGCAGAGCTACAATAGTTTTTCTTTTCCATCTCACAGGGCAATTCCTGGGCTTTCTGTCCGAAAGTCACACTGGATGTGTCCTGAACTGGTGCAATTTTCATTTGTTCCTTCTAAAATAATCTTGATGGTTTTAAACCCCAGATGAACAAGTGCAATCAGGCAGGGGAGGATCAGCTCAGACACTTCCAGACACCCACAATTCGTGCATCTTCATCCTACCAGGGCACCTGCTCAGTGCGTGGAGGCCCAGTCTGCAAAGTCAATGAAATTCAGAGCATGATTCACCCAAACCCACCCAAACTCACTGCTTTTAGATGAGAGCACTTGGTAGTACTGCCTGCACTGAATTATTGAGAGCACTGATATAAAGGGCTTTAAAATGACCAGCACAGACCTAATCACCTACACTGACATGAATCCAATCCCAGCTCTGTCAAGGCAAAAACAGATTGAAAAAAAAAGAATATTTCTTCCCTGTCTACCAATCTAGAAGACTTTTCTACTTTTATATACTCTACATATTTTATACAATCTAGCAGACTTTTGTATTTTTTTCAATCAGCTGATACATTTTCAGCTGCTTATGAATTTTTCAATGAAAAGTTGTTTTGTTTAGCAACACTTCAGTCATCAACAAGTACATTCACCAGCACAGACTAAAGAGTAATGTTTGCAATGATTTTCTGGAGACACATAATACACAATCAATCGACTCAGAAGAAAAGGCTGTGTATTATTTATTCAAATCATAGAAGCTTTGATATAGTGGCCTAGTCTGGATGTGTTACTGAATCTCTTCTTATACGGCTCCTGTCAGTATGGCTTCTGCAAACAGCACTGAGTAGAGAATAAAAATCACACTCATGGCCATGAATTTATTTGTTTATATCTTGCTTTCAAGTACAGATTTCCCTCTGAGTTACGGTTCTCAGAGAATTAACTGAAAGTTTTAAATGACTAAATAAGAGTATTTCAATAATTCTTTCAGCATTTCAACAAACTTACCAGTTTCAGAGAGCAGTTTGGTAGCTTCCAGCACCTTCTCAGTGTAAACCCCAGTCTCATAGTTTTCCATCTCCGCATTGATGATGTGAATGACTCTGGCAGCACGGCCCCGGATGGCACCCGCGGTTCTGTCCAGCGTGTCCACATCCCCCTCTTGCAGAGCAATCACACACTTATTCACATCTTCCAGGATGTGGTTTTCTGGGATGGAGGGGAAAATACAGCTCATTTAATTTTGTTCTTCCTCATAGCAAAGCTTACTGATTTGGACAAAGGTCAGTATGTTAAAAAATTGGTATTTATCTTTATCCAGGCTGCAAAACAGACGTCCTCCTGTGATACTGTCACATAACAGTAAAAAATCAGTGTGATATTTGTCTTTAGTGGGACTGGGCTACATCATCTTACCTCTGCTGTGAGTCTCAACCTGAATTTCCTTGAAAACCAGTCACATTAAGTTCAAACATCACACCAAATTTTATCATAATGAAATTGTAATTAAATGAATGCTAAGGGGAAAGCAGTCAAACATTTTGTAAATTCTCTAATAAACAGTTGGGTAATTTTCCGAAGGTGAATTTACACTCTCTCATAATTGTTTATTATGCTTGGCTCATTTTTGCCTCAGTAAGTCAGAAAAGAAAATAAATCACTTTGAAAAGACAACAGCAAGTGGCCTTTGTAGATAGCACAGAACCTGGGCATGAGCAGTTCATCTCCCTCACTCCATCTATGCCAGAGAATAAGCTGGGAATTTCTAATAACACACGCTATAATTATATACTGTGTATATTCTGAAGCCAGAGTTGACAGCAGTGACTCTGCTCAGAGGAGGTGATATCAAGCACCTTTATTGGATTCTTGGGACATGCATTGTTATTTTTGTGCCCCTGAATCAGGCCGTCTGCTCTCACGTGCTGCAGTATCATCATTTATGTAGTATTCTCACATACAAATTATGCAAAAGCATGAAGAAGATTTTGGCTAGGTCAGGCATCATTTCCCTTCAGTCAGTAGAGTCAAAAATAACTTTAGTAAAACCACAACTGAATGTCATATTTGACTAAACTGAATCTGAGAAACCTGGTGACTCCAAACAGCAACTTGATTTTCTGCTAGAGACACCTCTAAACTGAAAATGAGATGTTGTTATTTGTAGTAGTAGTAAAACAGAGTTAATCAGTTCACCAACTGTTTTTTGTTAATTATCCTTTGCCACTAAAGAGAATGACTCACTAATCTTCACCATTAAAAATTCCAAGGTTGGATCATTTGAGGGTTTCAGAAATGTTTTACGTGATGTCGAATTTTACTCTGCAACAACTTTGGACGGAAACTGAGAGTCCCCTGAGCTGTGAATCTGAGTAACTTGCAAGGCAAAATTCTTTGTTTAAAACACTCCCTACTCAGAATGAAAAAGCAGTGCTTTTTTAACATTTTTCTTCACTGTTTCCACTTCACCATCACCAATGGCTTTCACCATGGCACAAACAAATTTTGCCCAACTGGAAGTGATATATGGATTTGGACAGCACATTTGGAATATGAAATAACTTATTAAAAGTATGGTCAGCTTTCTTTTGGTAGCCACCATATTATTAAAACATAACATCAAATGTGACAGTCAATATGAAGAGGAGGAGGTGTCATTTCAGGAGGTACGTTTAACCAGATAGTGGCATTTCGAATGCTTCACTGCTTTAACATCCAAAAATAAAAACACCCTGTGTAAGCTGAGGCTTCCAAGCCTTACAGCAAGAGCAACAGGCTTTCTGTTTCCTCATGTTTAACAGAGATGGCTATGCAAAGAATTAGGAAAAAAAATCTAAACTTTACAGAAATAATACTTCTCAGACGCCTTGGAAAGTTTGGATCTAAGTCAAAACCCTGTTAGAAGGAATTAAGATTTGAGAAAAAGAAATGAAAGACCCCATCATCCATTCAAATTACCTCTGGTTTATGTATACAAGCACTTGGAGTAAGCAAAGTCCTCAAAAAAAGAAGAAAATGGCCATTTGAGCCAGATTTCCAATCTCGGCATGTGGACTGGGTCTGCAGTTTACAGCTTCATTACCCCTTTCACTTAGAACTAGTTCTGCCAGAAAGTTTGTCAGCTTCAAATCTCAAATAAAATCAATGTGCTCCCACATTCAGAAGTACCCTTTTATTCACAGAGCTCATTTTCATTTTCTTGCCATGGCTTGCAGGACACACTGGCAGGGTTGTTGAACAGAGGAGTGTAATTAACTATACCAAACCATTTCCCTGTTAATAAGAGTAGCAAGATACAACCAAACAAGATAAAAAGGGAAAAAAAAGAAGATTAAGGAGTTTTTTTAAAGGATAAATAAACTTTTCTTCCAGTATTCTTTTCTCAGAAACTTCTATTATAAAATTTAGGAAACATCAAGGAAACTAATGTAGAATGAAACATAATATTTTGGCCAGACTACCTCATGAAGTTTGGCCCTTCTGCGCAATTCGAGTGAGCAAAGCCCTCTTGGCACTCTCTATGACCTTACTCACAAAGTGAAATTCACCCTTCTAAGCGAAACAGGAATATGAGTTTTCTGCAGCAGAAATTAATCCAAGCCATGCACCACCTTGCAATTACAGCGCTCACTTGGTATGACCATAATATAACAATACACTCTGCCACAAGTTGTAGCACTTTACCAGAAGGATGGAGAAAAGACTGTGACCCAGGGTCAGTGTCCTTCTCTTCTCCATCCCTTCTTTACCTTCCCAGCACAAACCATCCTGTGATTCTGTAAAGTTCACCTTTCCTCCTCTTGCCCACAACTGCACAAGGATTCTAACAATTTCTACAAATACTCTCAGCCTGTCACAGGTCTGGAACACATTTTTAAAAAGAGGCCAAAATCCTACTTTGTGCCTGAGTTGAAACAAAGCTTCTCTAGGAATAGAAGCACAAACAGGATGCTATTTTCTGGGAGGTGAAAAGCCAACCATTGCTACCAAGGATTAATTGACATGGCGTGGTTGCTCCCACTGAGTACAGAAGATCAGCATACCAATAGAAATGGACTAATGGATTGATGATGCTTCAGTAATTATAGCTTTTGTCAACTCTGAGCCAACACTTTAATTCAGGTGTATATTTTTAGAAAAGCCCCTTGATCCCAGTACCTGAAACAGAGAGGAAATCATCCACTGAAGTGATGTCGTCAACAGCCTCAGTGAGAACTCGCACCTGTTTCTCCCACTGGTCCTTAAACACGTCCATGTTGTCCTGGGCTACTTTGCTCTGGGGTCTGGCAGCCAACGTGAGTGCAGCATTAATTACCTGTTAGTCAAACCCATTTGTTAGAGGAGGAGTGGCAATGGTTTTTTTTTTGCAAGGGAAAGAGCAAATAGGTTATGGGCTGCGTTAAAAATACAGCATTACAACCCATTTGATAGGAAGGGTCTCAAGATATGGGTGCATTTTTCACAGTTCATGGAAATCAGGCAACGATCTCATGACAAAGACAAGGCTGTGCTCCTCTTCTGATGCTTTTAAGTACTAAAAAAGTTCTCAAGTACTTTTTAGCAGGAATCTTAACTCACCTGTGGGCATAGACTATCAATCTGTGTGGCTGCCATACGGACTAACTTCACACCTTCTTCATTATTGGAGATCGAACAGGCCAGATTTGCAACCTGCAACGAAATCATGAAATCATCAGGATGAGAATCAAGTTCTAGGCAAGTGAGCCATTTGATACCTTTCTCTGTTCTCATTGAGCTTTGCCTGGAATAAAAGAATTTTTCACCAGAGGAATAATACATCTTCTGTGCTGGTGAACAGAAACCCATGTAGATGACTTCCTTACTAGCAAACAGAACTACCCATCTTCTTTAGATTTCTCTCAGAATCTTCCTTCACTGTCAAGTGTTTCACGGTCTGCTCTATAGCTTGGAAATTATCTGCTGAGCAGTCATAGAGGGAACGCAGAACATCCATATATTTACCTGTACATTTCCTTTTCTCAGTTTCTTTTTCCTCTTATGAACCATGTTCATTATCAACACAGGTGATCAGGCTCATTCATACACTCTGAGCTTTGCAAAATGGAGGGTTTTTGACGTTCTTACACATGGAATCATACTTGTCAACCCATAAGAAAAACTGATACCTTCACTGATACTAGGAAGTTACATATCCCTCAAATATCTTCATTGTTTCTGATGGTTTTATGTTGAAATCTTGTTAAAATAATTTTCATTTCAGTTGGACTTTTTTATTTTTATGTCTTTGCCCCACAGCAAAATATCCATTAGCAACAGTAAAGTAACTTAGTGATGTGAAATATCTCTGTTGAAAGCCTTGTTCTGTAACATAGGACTGAAGATCTTGTTCAAAGCTCTTTAAATCTACATTTACTTGCCCTGGCACAGCTTTGGGAAGTCTGAACCTCATAAGACTGAAGGCTATTTGGACAAGACAAAGACTTGGAGAGACATCTGAATGAGATCTAGAAATCAGACTATGTCTCCAGACACAGCAGAGCTGCATCTCTGTGGCTTGGATTCAAGTGGAGGAGCACACAGCTCACAGAGCTCTTCCAAAAAAAATCCATTCCCAAAAGCTTTGTGCCAACTCCATGAGTCTGCCATGGGTTTTTCAAACAGCAATTCATGTCCCAGTGCACACTGTGATATTTAAATCACAAAGGTACATTTTGGGATGGGGGAATATAGGATATTTTTTTAATCATCCAAAATTATGTCTCTTTATTCTAATCTTCATTAAAACAAACTTATAAAATTTTAAATATGCTTCCTTGATGTTATTCACTGTGCCTAAAGGCATAGCTATCAGTTGGAAATGATTCATGAATTAGTTCAAATGCCCCCATCTTTCCAGTTTTCCTCCAGTCTCCCCTTGTGGTATTAATCTGTTCTCATCTGCAATGCACATCCCTGCCTTAGCCCTGATCCATCTGTTCTGCATAGAACCTATTTCACTTCCAGTTCTGTGTGGCGTGGTTTGCATTTATCACAGTGCCAAAGCCCAGGCAAGAAAAGAACCCAAGGCTTCAAAGAGTCTTGCAGGCATTTCCTAGTCAAGATTTTATCATAATGTTGTGGTTTTTATTTTCATTTCATGATGAGACAAATGAGTTGGTCTGTTTGTTAACAGCCTTAGAGCCCTCACGTCAAAAACATTCTCCTGAGCTGACATCTTCCAATTAATTTACCATTTTCTGTTGTCACTTCTTTGCACACATCAAACAAACCACTTTCATCTTCACCAGAAACAACAGCTAAGCAGGAAAGTATTTAGAATGCATTAACATGAGTGGAAATTACAGACTTTAGAAACTAGTAAAGGATATTAAGTTTAGCAAGTGCCACCTTCCTGTATTGGAACTAAGGGGCTTTTCAGACTGCCCTTACATTTTGTGATGAGCATGATGAGAATTTGTCCTAAGGATTCAGATGTAACATGTATTTTTTTTGCAGATAGAAATATGTGACTGAAGGGGGCTGGGTGTCATGAAATGACCATCAAACTATAAAACAGGTCTTTGAGTTCCTCTGGAAGGGAACTTTGCAGGTATAATCAGCAAAAGTAAAACTTATTTCTTCTTTGTTTCTGTTAATTACTCTTTAACTAGAATCTGACGAGATAATATTTGGATGTTGCAAAGTGCCCTGTTTTTCCAAGAAGGATACAGGCACAACCAGAGAAATCTTTTTTTCCCCTTTTTTTGTAAAATAGAGTTCAGTACATTGTTTTTTGTGTTACTATTAACACAATATGTATTGCTACATTACATATATATCAAAGAGCATTGCAGTTATCTGTTTTAAAGAAATAATGATATACATCATGCATAATCCAAAGTTTAATAGTTTCTGTGGTATATTTCAAGTCTTGCATAAATATAGCCCTGTATCATCAGCAGTCAGGCAGCAATACCATTCCACAATCCAGCAGGGAGTGGTGCCAGCCTGCACCATGGCAAGATCTGATTATGTCAAATAAACATAGAGATAAGCAAATTCCACAATGGCAGATGCAATCTGGATAAAATTGAATTTAGCACTACAAATCTATGACTTTACCCAAAACTTAATTTTTAAAACATGGCAATAAATAGCCTTTACTTGCTTAAGCCTGCGTTTCAGTGCACAAGCATGGATCTGTGAAACAAAGACGTTTTAGGTGCACTCAATCACCAGATACCACAAGATTTAATTACTTTGATTGACTTTGTTATCAAAAACACAGTCAAGTCACCATCAATTAATATTCTTGGCACAGCAAGGTCCACATGCATACTCTCACTTGATAGAAACCACAAGGTAATTCCCCCTGCTTTAGCTTATTATAAATTCAGCAACTTCAGATATTTTTCCTACCTAAAACTATGAACAAAAAAACTTAAGACATAATTGCACCCCACTTAGCTGGGACATTTGGATTAGGTGCCAAACTGATCCCTTTGGACAAGGGATAAAAAAGGGAGTCCCTTCCAGGGACTATTTCAGGTGCATGGTAGACTCATCCTCTGGATGTGTCTGGTTTATTATTTAAACTTAGATTACAGCCGGCCCTGGTGATTGTTGAAAAAGGTACTACTGAAATAAAATATGTTTTACTGGTGCATTATAACTTGTTTTGCATGGGCATATTTAATACATGTTTTGTAAAGAACACAGCCATTTTGAGGTTGGGAATTACTATAACGTGCCACTCCCGGGATGGGTGGAGCAGAGAGTGTGGAAAGGAAAATAAAGTCTGTGTATTAGTGTATTAGCTGCCAATTTATCAGAACTTTGATTTGAAGCCTTTACCTTTGCACTTCAAATGCTCTGTCTCCACCAAAGCATTGAAGGGGAGGTTTCATGAGAGGCTGTGGAAGCAACCAGATAACTTTTTTACTTTTTTTTTTTTTTTTTCTGTTTACTAAGTTCCTTGAGCATACTGAACTCACTGAGTGCCTAAGCAGAATTTTTTATGGAGATCAGTGTGAACTGTCTGAAGAGTAGTTATATCAATGAACACATTTTAAATACCAAAATCAATGGACTGTGAATCATTCTCAAAAATGCATGGAGAACATAATACCAGTGAAACTGCTGTGCAGATGAACATTATTGTCCAGAATTTCAGGTCCTCTAAGCTACTCTTATACCATCAAAACAATTGCTGAACGCCTTAAACCTGTCCTGGTAGAGAACGGAGAGGTAATGAGCAAGAAAATAAACATCCAGCTCCAGTGATGCAGTATTTTTCTGTAATCACCAAATCCACTGAACCAATCCTAGAACTGGGGACGTGAAAAAGCAGGAACCAACTCCTCCATATTAATTTCTACCAGTGGCACCGATAGCCCAAGACGCAATTCTGCACCTTGTCAGGTATCTGTCTTTAACCATTCAAGGAGTTCCACTACTTTCAATTATTTTAGATACATGCAGGACCATTTCCTATAAAATTTATCTGCATGTGTTTCATTGTATTTCAACCTCAGTTTCCTGCTGGATAGCAGATTGGGGTGGGGAATGACTTTGTTTCTAATGCAAATTTTTCTTACTCTTTGTGGTGACTGTTCCCTTAGGAGAGAAAAACTTTATTTCTGCCACAAAATTGCACTCCAAACTACAAAAGTAATCAAGGATCTTACATACCAATTTACTTCATTTTTACACTGATGAAAATCAGGTGTAGTGACCTGTCATTGTGGTTTTAAATGAGACTATTTCCATTTTTGACTTGAGCCCTTTGTATTATTAAAGGTAACTATGACTATCAAGATGTATTGTGCTCTTTTGACTACCAAAATCCATTGCCTTCTGGTTCAAAATTAAATTAAAAAATTTAATATGGCCATTTGGAATTCAACCTAAGTGAAAAGGCCCAAAAGAAAAATCTATTGCTTGGAGCAAAAATGTAAAAAAAAGGGAGCAGTATAAGCTACAGCAAAAGAGCAATAGCAACAAAAAACCTGCAGAATATCCTGTTTTTTAACATTTTCCTTTTATTCTTTTTTCCCACCATGAATCTCCTGGAAGAAATGATACCGAAAAAGCTCTGTTCAGCTTCCCCAACCATTTAACCATTCCAAGGTAGAGAATGCAATCTATTTCTAGCTTAGTTTCCTAGTTTTCCATAGTTTTTGTAAAAGTGTGATTTCTTTTTAAATTGCTTTTATTCACATTTTTCTATTCCTCTAATTTTTTTCACTGTAATTGACTGCTTAATTAAGTATTAGGAGGAAAAAAAAATGCAACAAGTTATTCTTTATTTAGGAAATTGCAGAGTAACTTACACACACCCAAGACACTGGTAAACTTATGTGTCTGCACCACACATTCAAGAAGCTGGAACTTTCGGAGTGATTCAGCTTGAGTTGAAGGTGGTTTAAGTCAGAGACTTCTGCAGCATTCACAGGGGACTAAAGCCAAGAAAATAATCAATTATCACGTTCAGCTGATGGGACGTAACTTGCTGAACTGTGGTACCTCAACTATTTGTAATTATTTATCCATTCTCTTAGTAATTTATCCAGATATTGTTTCAATCTCTGAATCCTTCACAATTCTGACATATATTAATGTTGGTACTGCTGTAGGCAGCCCAGTGATATTCATGGAGCCACAAATAAGAGTATTTTTTCTAAGGGAGAGCAGAGTTGAAGCCAAGTTACCCAAGATCTTCAACTTATTTATCCTCGCTGTACTCACTCAAGCATTCTATTATGAGCAAAACTCTATTTATCACTAGACAGGATGTTTTTGCACACACTCAAACAAGTGCCAAAAATCAAAATGTCACTGAGAGCACACATTGCAGCAGATTCCTGTTCCTCGTCACGCACTGCAGTGCCAGTTTGTCCTGCCATGAAAATATTAGACTGTGCCCTCTCCCTAAGAGCCTATTCTATACGGCAAGGGGGGAACCTCATACTGGATAATATGGCCAATTTTCCCTCATTTATATCAACCAGTCACTTCTCTAAATAAGTGATTAATTTTTAAGTTGTTCACCTGTACATGTACTTCACATCTATTAAAAAATCTAACTGCATGCAAAGCAGTAAAAAAAGGCATTTCTTTTATAAATTAATAATGAGCTGATTTACCAAGTTGGATGTTTGCTTTGAAAATTTCTAGCACCAACCCTGAACATATTTAACATGAACTGCTCAGACATTTCCAATATGTATCTAAGGAGATCGGTACCAGCAGGATGTTAGAAAGCGACACAGCATTTTAAGCACAACAGTTGAATGTTTTATTTTGTGTCTTATATGCTGCCCACTGAACCTATGAAAAACTCTTTTCAATCTCAAAAGGTCAACAGCATTTTCTCTCACACTTACTACAGCAATGAGGCTTTTCCACTCACTCCAACTCCCTTCAGACTTGTTCTGTATCAGATTTACTCAGAAGAGCTTTAAAAGATTTCTGCTTTTGGTAATGTTCCAAGTACCTCAGACTTCAATAAATTCAGTGGGTCTTCGTCTGAGATTTTTGAAGGAAACCTAAGAGTGTTGGAAGCCCCATGTGTACAGAAAGCTCAGCTCTAAATGAAAAGATTCTAATTTTAGACTATTTCAATGAAGTGTTGTTAAATCAATCTGAACCTCCTTCATTTTCCAGGATTATTCTGATGCACACCATAATTATGGCCTATAGGATGGAATAAAAGGGAGATCAAAAATGAAGTACCTTGAAAAATCCTTCTATTTAACTATTTTCATAACCGAAAAGAAGCCAACATTGGCTCATGTTCAATACAGAGCTGCCAGTAAAGAACAGAAGAAAAAGGTATTGTTTTATGTTTGATCCTTTGCTTTTAATATCAGACAAAAATAATGATTTCATATATAAATAAAAAAAAATTAGAAGTAGTAAATATCATCTCTTCTTTTCCTTCCTTTCCTTCTATATATGGAATTTGATCACAAAACTCTGTCTTCCTGAAACAGGTCAAGGTTTTATGCCACGCTGATGAGCCTCAACTGTGATAAATGTGCCTGAATGCAAGCACAAGAAACCCCCTACTGTGTCTAAAGACCTTCTAGAAGAAGAGTGGGACAATCTCTGATTTTAAACCAACTTTCCAGGTTATTATGATTTCTCAGCAGGATCATCCCAAGAATTCTCTATGGAAAACAGGAGAAAGCAAATTGATTAAAGAAAAAGCAAGCGATTGTCTCAGAGCATTTCTCCAATTTACACCTTAGAAAAATAATTCTGGAAACTATTTCAGCTTCAGTTTTACTTTTTTTTCTTTTTCAGTTTTTTTCAGGGTTTCAGATTTACTCTACTTTCATTTGTAAAATTATTCAAGAAATTATTCAATGGACATTTGCAGTGGAGCACTGCCCAGAACTATCAACTGCATTCTCAGCTGGAACCAATGGGCCTGACAGCAACTGCCCCAGTTCCTACCGGCAGATCCAATCTCACAATTAAAAATCCAGGCCCACATCTGTCAGGGGTTCTCTGTTCCACTGGATCGTTAAATAGCTTGAAATTCAAGGACTTTAAAAGGTGTGGATGTTAATCCTCAGAGCTGAAACCAGTGGAAATGCTTTGTGCTGTGACAGAAAACTCCCTCAGGAATTATGGATGATCCTCCCTCGTTTTCTTGAGAGTGCGTTTGTGAGCCATTCAGCTGGAACAGAACTAAACAGCAGAACTAGTGGGGAACCTGTCTTCCTCCCAGCTGGCCAGCTGGGAGATGAGGACAGCAGGAAAGGGCTTCCCTCCTGAGATTCACTCCCCCAGGAGCTGGGAAGCAGACTGGGACACTCAGCTTCCTCCCTTCAACAATTTGCTCACTACCTTGATGTAATTTCTGAATTTTCTCTCTATATATGTGCACCCACTGCTGAAGAAATAAACAGCAAACAGCTGGAGTAAGCCAAGAAGAAGAGCAGGACTTAACTAAGACCAGATTTGTACTTCAAATTTAACTGGCCTTGAGCAAAATAGCATTGCACTGATAGAATGCAGTGAGTCTTTCTCCTACAAGAAAGCAGCTTGTAAAGATGCAGGGGATCTGTTCCCTGTTGTCCATCTGTGCAGGTGGACCATGGAGTTAATATCCTGTTCTAAACCACACCACTCACATGATTGCTGAGTCTAGACAGTCTAGCTAAAAGTGATTAATTTCATTAACCGACTTTCTGAGTTACAGATAAAACTGCATTTTACATTGCATTGGTACATACTTTTTTCTTCCTTTCACGGAAAGCAAAGGTAAAATGTCCAACTACAAGAATTCCTTCTGTAGAGGTCAGAGACCAGAGACCCATCTCAGTGCTTTATCACCTCCGTTAGCAGGATTGGGTTACTTTTTTGTTTAATTTGATAATAGGTAAAGGATTTCAGACACCATTTTTCCATAACCGGTCTATTCGCAGTGAAACACCAGCAAAGAATTCAGAGGAACACAACAAAAACTACAGCACTGTCTCTGAAATGTCAGAGACATTGTCACTGTCAAGAGAATCTTTTAAAACAGTAACTGTTACGTTCTAAAGTGTGCAAAACGGCCAAAAAATTTATTAGTCTGGTATATCCACAAAACTCAGAAGTTTGTGTATTAATCCTTTCTGGTCAATTTGCAGCCAAGGCCACTGCTACTAAAACTCATCATGAATTACGAGCAATGCATCCTGAAATATCCAAGGTGCAAGAGGGCAGTTGGTGTCCTATGGAAACAAGATTTACAACACTGCAATGTGTGTGAGTCGATCCCATAAAGCAATTTTGACAACACACCCCTGGCAGTGCTGTAATTAATAGATATTAATAGTAAGTAGTTACCAAAGCAATCCATCTATCTAATAACAGTCCACTATTTTGGCGAACTGCTCAGTGACCCTGGAACATGGATGCATGCCTGACTAGGCTGTGATAATTAAACGTTAGTTATATTATCAGGGAGCTGTATTTTGACAGCTGTTGAAGAAAAAGAGGGGACTGTGTTGGAACTCAGAAAAGTTCAAGACATTAACAAAAGCTCTGAAGGCATTAACAGTGTGATATCAGACACCTCAGGGAATAAACAAAGCACAAATTATAATCACTGATCCCTAAAGAAACATAACTTGCAAGTTGGATGGAACCAACTTNTAGGTGTTGATAATTAAACGTTAGTTATATTATCAGGGAGCTGTATTTTGACAGCTGTTGAAGAAAAAGAGGGGACTGTGTTGGAACTCAGAAAAGTTCAAGACATTAACAAAAGCTCTGAAGGCATTAACAGTGTGATATCAGACACCTCAGGGAATAAACAAAGCACAAATTATAATCACTGATCCCTAAAGAAACATAACTTGCAAGTTGGATGGAACCAACTTTATTTAGCTGACCAATGTGGATGGAGCTGAACTTGGCAGGGGATGCGAAAAATAATAAGAAGGGCTTGTGCAGGTATGTCAGCCAGAAAAGGAAGGTCACAGAAGTGCATCCCCCCGATAAGCAAGACTGGCAAACTGGCAACAGCAGATGAGAAGAAACTCGACAACTTTTGGCCTCAGTGCTCAATGACAACCTCTCTTCCCAGAGGAGGGACTGCAAGGCAGGGACTGGGGGAGCAAAGTCTCTCCTGCTGACAGAGAAGATGAGGTTTGAGACCACCTGAGAAACCTGAACATGCACAAGTCTACGGGATCCAACGAGATGCATCCCAGAGTCCTGAGGGAATTGGCTGATGCAGTTGCCAAGCCACTCTCCAAGATATTCACAAAGTCATGGCAGTCAGGGGAAGTCCTGGGTGACGGGAAAAGGGAAACATTGCTCCCACCTTTAAAAAGGGTTGAAAGGAGGACCCTGGGAGCTACCACCCTGTCAGCCTCACCTCTGTGCCTGGAAAATCCTGGCACGGATCCTCCTAGAAGCTCTGCTAAGGCACATGGGGAACAGGGAGGTGACTCAGGGCAGCCAGCACGGCTTCACCAGTGGCCAGCAGGCTGAAGGAGGTGGTTTTGCCGCTCTGCTCTGCTCAGGTGAGACCACACCTGCAGAGCTCAGCACAAAGACATGGACCTGTTGGAGTGGGTCCACAGGAGAACCACAGAAACAATCAGAGGGCCATTTCCTTCCTAGGGGTGAATGAAGAAATTTAATTTGGAGTGATATTTTAAAGGCTTACAAAGTCCCATTCAGAGAAAGACTGATTTTACATGAATCCAATTTTTGTGCGAGAATAGTCTATGAAATGTTTTTACAATAATTTAGTAACGGCTCAACAGGAATGCAAAACTAATTCTTCTGCCCAGAACCAGAATGTGCAGACAAGGCGACAGAACTGGATGTTCCCTTTTTCCATTCCTCCTGTCAGCTTTAACCCTGGCATGGAGAGAGCTCAGATTGGCTCAAAACATCATTTAGTTTACTTGTCTGCTTAGCAGCCCTTTTTCCTGCTAATGAATCCCCTTTTCTCTTGGAAAAGTAATATTTATGCTAATTATTCTTACAATAGGAGTGTCTGACACCAAAAAACAAATATACAGAGTATTTAGCAGAAAAACTGTGTGTTGATATCAGGTATTTTCAGAGTTTTCTGTTATAAAAAACTAGCCAGTCAATTATTCCTGACTTTTTGTCCTGTCACTGTCCATCCTTTCTGTATGGTCAGAAAAAATGGATTTCTTACATACAGTTGTTCACCAGCAGCTGCATTAATACCAGTTGGGTAACCACAGCCAGAACACAGACCTGAGCACTTGCACACACTCATCCCCCTCTTTCAACTACAAACATAATCCCAAGTAGACTTTTAGCCTAAATCCCCTCTTCTACATTACACATGGTCTCTCATATCTACTAAAAAGATGTTGGCCAAAAAGATGGCACTGAGAAACCTCAATCTGTTGTTAGAGTTTAGGATATGACAGTGGGGTGAGAAAAACTGCTTTTATATTTAGGTCTCTCTCCTCCTCTGAAATGGGGAATACATAAAAAAATCCCCACAGTATTAATTATTCAATGTGCTGGAATGCATATCCTCAAATTTTAATTTCTTTTAATTTAAGACTGCACTCTTAGGGGTTTTTGCATAGAATTTTGGTTTTGTTATAGTAAAGGTGGAAATTTTCATCTCAGTTGTGAACTCAATCATGTGGTTTATTTGATTAAAAACTGTTACACGCTGAGCCAGCCTTACATTTTTGTCCCAGTTGTCACATGTTTGCAGTTCTGTGTACGAAAGCTGATTACCTTTGCAAAGGAGCATCATTAGCTGACAAATATCCAAAACCATTTCAACAAAATCCAGATTATTTATTGTATATTAAAGTGATATTTTTGACTTTTTCTTTGACTTCTCAAAAAGAAAAAAAAAATCATTTGAATGCAGCTCACACACAACTGGTTTTTAATAATGAGTTTTCATATCAAGAGCTCTTCATGTGACTTTCAGCATTAAACAAAAAATGGAAACATATATTTAAGAAATCAAAGCTGACATCGAAATACTAAACAGAACTGCAGATACCTTTAATTCACTGTGCTTTGATTTATACTCCTCTTGGCATGCAGAGATGAGAATAACAAGTCAATTGTCTCTGCTGTTAGTTTTAATGGCAGTATCAGTACAAGTTTGGGCTTTTTTGCAAATTGCCATTTGAAAGTCAAAGGCCAGTGGGTGCATGATGAAGCTCCAGAGAGTGTCTCCACCAGTCGACCTTACTAATTTTTAAGCCTCTGATTAATTTAATTCAAAAGAACAGAGAAGTCTCAGTGAAAATTAAATTCCATGAAAAATTAAAATTTAACGAAAATTAAATTTCAACGAAAACAGGCAACTGTTTTGAGGACACTAACCTTATTATCCTCCTAATGCCTCACTGAGGGAAGAGTTTACCTCATGGGCCACACTGGGGAATCTGAGTAGATGGGAAATTTCTTAAAATCTGTGGGAAAAGCTTCACTTCGATCTGATACTTGACCACAAACTGTAAATCTCTAAGAAACCACGATTCACACTGTCTGGTATTTACAGAACTGCTTGTCTGAGAGAAGAAAATCCTTCTCCCTACAAAACCACAGCAAGAACTGCACATCTGAAGAACCTCTGACTGGGAAGCAGGAGAGTTGCCCCATGTGTTGGGTACGTGAGGACAGGCTTGGAGTTGGAAGATGTTTCAATTTGCTTCCACAGGGCCTCCTGAGCATTGAAATATGCTGAAATTAACACTTTTAACATTCCCCTGGATGTCTGAAACCCTGCACTGGGCCAAGGAGCAGCTCCAGCACTTTGGTTTCTGGTTTCTGTAAGAAGTTTTCAGTAAATCACCTTTAAAATTAGCCACAGGTGAATGAATGATGAGAGTATGTTTTCCCCCTGTGTTATTAGGAAGTTATCCTCCATCACACTACAGGTCATCATTCAGTTTTTCAAGATCAGTCTCTAGATTAAATGATTTCTGAGATGTCAATGTGGAATAGGGAAAAAAAAAAATGAAGGAAAAAAAAAGAAAATGCAAGGACATATACAATAAAATAGAGCAATATTAAGGCTTCTCTCATGCTGCTTTGAGAATTGATAATTTCACTCAATAATATACCCAGGTAAGGGGATGGATGCTACCTGTATTTATTTTTTTTTAACCCACAGATCACCCATCTGTGAAGCAACTGGAGAATAACCCTCTGTCCTTCTTTTGGAGTAGGCAGATCAGGCTTATTTCAATGTTGGGAACACTGTGGCTAAGTTTGATTAGTTTTGACAGGAGAGCATATACCACAGGAACATCCATGTCTCTACACTGATATTAATATAATGCTACCACAAGTTGTGGAAATTGGAGCCTAAAGTAAGGCTGACAGATGATGTTCCTGTCTGAAGGCAGGATCAGCTGTGCCTAAACCACTCCTGGCAGGTGTTTGTTTCACTTAGAGCCTGCATTGATAGCAGTTGTATGGATTTCTGTTCCTGTACATGGAACATTTAATTAGGGAAAACAAACAGCAGCAGTGTGTGACGAGGTCAGATTTACTGCACCGACTGCAGGGAGTGTGCACCAGCCTGTGCTCAGGGGCCATTCAAATGTATATTAAGAGACTGAGTAATGACAGCAACAGGAAAATAAAAAAAAACAACCCAATAAACCCCCTCTGCACATTTCTCCTTTGCAGACTCATCATGAGCTAAACTAGGTATGGTCTGTTCAAATTTGTGAGTGAACAGAACAAGGAAAAATCACATTTACCAACTGCACAGCAAGAAGACTATTTGCATCCATTAGGACTATTTTTCCTTATATAAATCCACAGAATTCTAGGACCTTAAAAGAAAACAACAAACCAAAAAACCCTTAAAATTGGATCTACCAAGATGATACCACCAGTGGAGGTGACCTTTTAAGCTAAAAGAAGTTTTGAAATCTCTCCAAACTGTTTTTTTGCATGTGCATTTCTGTGCTTGAAACACAACCACAAAGGACTATTGGTTGAGTCTAAAAAATTAATCTTTTAAATTAAATTGCCACATTACCCAGGCTCTTACAGTATCTTTATGCACTTGGAAGAGCAAAGAAAAAATAAAACTAAAACGTATCTTTGAAGGATTTTTCTTTCTCTCAAATTGCTTCTTTGTAACATCAGAACAGGTGACACGCTGGTGCCTCTGATGTGTTTAATGTGTTGTTATTGCTGTCTCTACTCAGATGTCTGTAGTAGCTCAGACTCCCCAAACAATGCAAAAATAATGCTGAAAGTTCTGATCACTACTCATGCTATTTAAAGTGGATTGCAATCAACTCCATTCTATTTATCTGAAAGTCAATCCCTCTTCTCACAGTGAGGAACAGCAATAGAATACCTGAACATATTAACAAAGTTAGCAAAATTTAAATATTAATTCTTTAAGTTATGTGTGTGAGAGCAAGACATAAAGGGGGTTCAAGTGCAGCTATAAACACAAACAATCCAGCACTTGCTCAGTGAAGATTCTATTCAATAATTCTGAAGTACAGATACAAACCCCACCAAGCCCCACACAAAATGACAAAGCCTCTTCGTTCAATCCATCCCCTGAGACAAAGCTGAAGGTCCCCAGCTCATGTAGAGCAGCAAAGCTGCAGTGATTTACTCCAGCCCTGGATCATAGAGCACATTCTGGTCAATAAAGTGTAGCTTTTTAAAACTGAGGTACAAATGAATTCCACAATCAATCCACAAATGGTAACAAATGTTTCTGTTTTCACTTCTCCATCTGCACAATGGCATTCCAGAAATGTTCAAGACACTATGTACAACTGACTGTAGAGCCACTCCATGTATTGAAATAAAAAAGTAGTATTTTCTAAATGTGACAATTGATCACTAAAGCTTTTCTTTCACTGGCATTAAAAAGGCACGATTTGCTGACCAAAGAGCATGTCATTGTCTATATTAAAAAATTTATATATCCTTGCTACCAGAAATAATGAGTAATGTATTACAGAAATACATCAGTCTTCTGTCCTTTTTTAAGCTAAAACTCTTAAATGGTTAATGTGTTTTGTATTCACTGAACAGCCATCAGCATACATTTGCACTACCACAAACTGGAATTTATTCATCTAGCTGCACACAGGGATTTGTTAGTTATTGGGGGTCAGTGAACACCGTTTTATAAACTGATATTGAACAGGAAGGAACTGCATTAGAATGAAGCCAGAATAACAATAAGCCAAAGAGGCAGGTGAGTTTTTTTGTTTTAGCTCTTAAATACACGTATTTTTTTTTTTCACTGTCAGGAGGCTAATGCTTTTTTTAATCTATACATACATACATATATATATGTGTGTGTGTGTGTGTGTGTATGTATATTTAAAATCTTTACTTTCTCTCCATTACTATTTTGTTTAGCCCTTTAAAGCCCTTGACAGCTGCCCTGCTGACAGCCTCCTGCCAGCTGAAAGGGCAGGGGAAGGAGCAGAACCAGTGCTCTGACAGTGTGGCTGAGCCAAGCGTGTGACAGGGGTTCATCCCAGAGACAACAGGTCCCAAATGGCTGCACGTGTTCCAACTTCTCAGTGCTAAAAGCTTTAATCCTACTTTTTCCTCAGTCTTTCTCCAAAAATTTATTTCTGCTGTATCAAATCATTGATTCTTTCTGTGTATTTAGCATTACAGGGTCACCTGCCACAGGAGAATTAATCCTGATTTACAGTAGAGTGAGTGACAGGAGAAATGAGCTCGGTGGTTTTGAGGTAACAGCTGTTGAAAATGTTTGTTTGTGTAAGCACAAGGAAATCCATTCCATTTCCAAGGCAATGGAAATATAACTTACCCTGGGCAGCTCCCATCTGAGAAAGCACCTTTTCTGAGGGAATGACAGACAAATTGTCTGCAGGATATTAACTGCTACTTACACCAACATTATACCACAGTCTTAAGAAACACCTCAAGAAACGAGGTAAAATCACACAGAACTGTGTGGTAATACAAGAGTGCCATTTGAATTAGGCTGGGAATATCCTGGTACTATGCATGGCCAACTGTTTGATTGAAATTAAAAAAAAAAAAAATATAACATCACATACAGGGATATTCGTGCAGCTGTTCAGGATTACTTGAATATTAAAATTTCAAACAAAAAAAATTTTTCAGTTTATCAATTGAGGTCAAAATTCCTAAATTTTCTTTTCCTAGCTGTCAAAGCCCAAAGTAAATAAAGGCAAATGGACTTGTGCTGAGGATATTTGAACAGGACAGATGCTGAGAAAACACTGGTGTACTTAAGATCAGCATTACTCATTTCAGAATTTCACAGAGGAACAGCTGATTTTCACATTCTGTTATTCCCAGTTTAGGCAAGCATTCAATTTGAGAGGGGAGCACAGAGGTGATTTAAATTTAATATCTCGATCTCATTTCAAGAGAAAGGCTTAAACGCAAACACAGTCAAGTTGAAAGTCTTAATGTTCTACTTGAATTCACATGATTTATGGCAGGGCAAAAAAAAACCCTGCAGTGTTTCAACAGCCTGAGAAATGCTGGTTTCATCTACATGGGCTAGAGGAACCCAAATTCAAACTACAGCCACTCAAACTAACATTTGACACTCAAAGTAACACTGAACACTCCAGCTGACATTCGACACTGGCACTCAAATGAGCATTCCAGCCAGGAATAAATCTTCCTTTGAAAAATCCTAAATATGAAATAGGGCAGAGACTGCATTCATCTACAGTGGTATAATTAGACATACCGGGCTGAACTCATGTTCTTCCCCTGGATTTACACAGCGCAATTGAAGCCCATCTTCAGTCCTCTGGCAAATGCCAAATATGCTGCTGAGAAGGCTCAAGTGGCAGTTCTTTCTCTTAAGAAACGCTGTTCGAATTGGAATTTGGATGCCCAAATATGCTAGTGAGAGATCCTCAAGTATTTTGAAGCATTTTTGTCCATTTCCAGAATCACTCACTGGCTTTAGTGAGCTGTTCTTCATGTTAGAAGTGCACTCATGTATTAACCAAAATTCCATTTTTCCTTTAATAAACGGCTCTTTTCCTCAAGGTATTGAAGTCTCTCCTGCCCAGTTCTCTATACATTCACATCAGTTTATGCAAGGTGAGTGTACAGTGGCAAAATGTAACCATCTTGTGCTCCTTCCTCCATGAGATCCATACCCAGACCGACAATACTGCTTTCCTCACCAAAGTCAGTATATCAGACCACAGGCTTTCCATTAAGCTCCCTAAATATGGGTCAAAACAGAACAAATGCCAACACCACGAGCTTCAAACAGCTCCCAGAGAGTTTTTAGTAAGCTGTCTAATGTTTACTTGCAGAATAGAAGCTCTTCATTTATTAAATAACTAAACAAACTCTCTTATTTTGTCCACTCTGAGGGAAAAACTTTCCTTTATACAAAGGATAAGCCAAATAGAAAAGAATTCCCACCCAACCCCAGTAATAAGTATTCTATCCAACTTGAGAACAATTCAGGAGGATTTTGGAGTAGACGTTTCTTTTCTGGAGTGCAGGCTATTTTCAAATTAACTAAGAGAATCATCCTCCTTAATATTTTCTGATGGCCCAGCTGCTACTATCAAGCAGTTTTCTGTTTTTAACGAGTCAAAACATCATGGCCACAGTAAAAAAGTAGATAATAACGTGCCTGATCTAAATTAGCAGTGACGTCTCAACTGCATTACAGGCAATTTATCTTTTGCCTGTTACTAAAACAAACAAAAAAATCTCATGAAGATGAACCAGAGACAATAAGAATCATAGTATTTTTGCTGCTGCTGCATTATTTTTTCCAAGCTAATTCCACACGTCAGGAGGTAATGAAGGGCTATGTTATTCCAGAAGAGAGGCTCAGCTTCTGCCTTCAGTATTACAAATTTGAAACTCAGTTGCTGTAAATGATTAAAAACTTGTGTGCCCAAAATGTATTCATTTTTCTGCAACTTCATCCATTTAACAAAATATGAAAAATTATTCTTACTCAGGCTCTCAGGCGACCAATGCTTTCTGCAGCCAAAGGAACACTCGGGTTTTTCTCCCTGCCTTAGCAGTAAAAACTGGCTTCAGCAGCTCAGAGCAATTTGTAAGAAACAAACTTTACAGAGTCTCAAGCTGGTTCTGCTGTCACAGCACAAATGAGAGAACCAAGGGAAAAACCTCTGCACCAAAGGGTCACAGCTGATAACATTTTCCAGCAGGTGAGAATCTTTGTCCTCTCCCACTCCACCTTCCCAACAGCAGTGGTGTCTCCTTGATTTTGAAATTTGGTGGGAAGAAGAGTTAATATTTATCCATCCTTGTACTACAACTTAATTTTTAGACATCTTGGACCATTTTTGCCTGCAGGTGCACAAACAGCTTTAACCTCTGCAGACCAGGCTACAGAGCACTTTTCACTTCTCCTCACCGCCTTTGTAGCAAAGCTTAAACAGTATGCAGAAAAACCTCTGGGATTCAGTGAAAATCAGCAGATGTTTTGCTCCAAACACAATCACAATCAATTGCACATCATTCTGAACCTCCTTCAAATGGTGTTTGAAATAAAACAGTCACTATTTGGCACAACTCAGGCTAAAGCACATAAAAGTGCTAGAGCAAGGGAATTCTAGTTCTTGAAAATCAAAGCAATCCTATCTAATCACATATGTCTTAAAAAGGAAAAAGTGTCAGCATTTGCTAAATGGTGTACTTCTCCAACAGTGAGCAAAACTTAATTAAAGAGAGTAATTACGCATAATCCTTTATGTTGATAGTATATGATCCTCCTTTAAACTGCTCCAGGGTTTAGAAATCCTAACATATCTACTTTTTCTAATAATATTAGCTTATTTTTGTAAAAAATAACCTATATTCCTCCAACTTAAGTAAAATTCAAGATTTCCTTTCTATCTGAAATCACAGATCACACATCCGAGCCCACTGATTTCCAAGTGAGAAGAATGATAGAATGGTTTGGGTTGGAAGGGACCTTAAAGCCCATCCAGTTCCACCCTCTGCCATGGGCAGGGACACCTTCCACTACCCCAGCTTGCTCCAGGTTGCTCTGTCCAGCCTGGCCTTGGGGACCTCCAGGGATGGGGCAGCCACAGCTTCTCTGGGCACCCTGTGGCCCCTCCTCACATCCTCACCACCCTCACCGGGAAGGCAAGCACAGAAAATTGAACATTTATTTCCTTCATTCCTGGAAAACCATGGCTCTCTCAGCACATTAAGAAAATAAAGTTTACATTAAGAAATAACCAAGGTCATATCATTCTGTTACTGCATTTCCCCCCCTAATGTATGCATTAAATACAGTGTCAGGATCAACTTTATTTTCTCTATTATCCATATGCTGTTTTTTATCAAACTCACAATCAATTTATTTCTTTTTTCCCCACAAAAGTCTGGTGGCTTTTACAACAGAGTTTATCAGCTGTTTACAAAAGAACCCTGGCACTTCCACATTTCAGGTTAAGGAAGGAAATGAAGAATATATCAGCTAAACAAAACTGAGGGGGATGAGTAAAATAGTTCCAACAGCAATTAGTCAGGGCATTATGTTTGATATTACACACTACTTCAGGAAACATGACCAAGTTTCTAAAATATGCACAAATTCCCACACAATTTCAAAAGATATTACTAATACAGTAATTTATCCTGTGTCTTTCCTCCAGATCATTATTGTTATTTAAGTAGAAAACATATATGGGTGAGGGTTGAGATTGATTATAAACATATATGACAGATTCAGGAAAATTCTTTCATAACAAGTGAATAAAAATAAAGAAATTGTGCTAGACATATGATCTGTATGTGAAATATGTGCCAAAAAATAGAGCTGTTTAAATAATATTTTTTTTTATGTTTGGTGGCTGCAAAGAAAAATAATCACAAAAAAAATGGTGTCAGGCTGACACCAAGTATATTCCTATTGGACAAATCCAGCAAACTTTCACAAATATTTTATGTTGACCTAAAAGTGTATTTCTTACCAGGAAAACATTCATAGGAGATATTTCACACAGTTTCTCTCAAGTTTCAGCTTTTCCCAGAATAATTCAAACCTATATTTACACAATATGCATTTCTGTATTTAACATCCCCAGTGTACATTTGTTTAGAGGGGTCAGAAGATTTTGTGTACAGATTCAGCCATATGGATTCATTCATCAGCTTCCCAGTGGCTCCCCCTGTTATTTTTAAATAAACCCACAACTTTTACCTGCCAACTTTACCCTTTATTATAAAGGCTATTTTCTTAGTGTTTAGATTAGCATCTGACATCACCCAAAAAATTTAATGAGCTGTCTTATTTTTCAGTGCTTTTTTCATTTAAAATTTCTGCCTATTTTTCATGGAACTGACATTTTGCTGCACCATTCTGCAATTTTTCAGCCCCATACAGTCACATGCTGTAAATGCAGGTATATTTATCAAACCATTATCATCAATTACCTGAGAGTTCCAGATTCAGAGATATTTTATGAATTCCTGAGATTTTTCAGGGTACTGACATGACAAAATACACGTCAGGATGTTGTAAAATAGTTGAAACAGCATAACCAAAAAGGAGGTGGGGGAAAAAATATTCAGATTAAACACCACTTGCTCCTACCCTTATCATGATCATCCTGCCTGTGCACATTTGAACAGTTTCCTGGGAAGGAGCCTTTCTTTTCAAGGACAGTATCGCAAGACTCTCCAGCCACAAAGTGATTTCCACAAATGATTAAACACTGTCTCTCTAACCCTTCAGATTATCTACATATTCCCAGTGCATCTTCCCTTAAAATGCAACTCATTCATATAACGAGGGATGTAAGGGGTTGCTTTAGAATGAGATATTATTCTATAACTGCATTGCTAAATAAGAGAATTCCACTGAATTATCTCAGCTCTTGCATGAGCTCTCTGATCCTCTTTTATTTAGAATTATAGATAGATCTACAAGGCCAAAAGGCTTGGACTTAACTCACTGAGGAACTGCCAAAGAAACCTGGATTTCCTCGATGCCCATCAGACCAAGTAACTGCAGGGGAGGGAAAAGATTAAGCAGAAATAGAAATTTTATTGCCTGATCAATCATAAGGAATTAGAACAATCCTGACGGGTTACAAGCACAGATGATAATCTATTGTAAAACTCGTATTTGTGGGACCAGTTTTAAAGCCTAAACAAACCAGATCAGAGCTAAAGCATCCAAGACAGGAGCAGATAAAGATGTTGAAGAAATAGTGGTAATTTAAGAAAATACAATGAATCGTTAATAGAAACCATTGCAAAACTTCACTTAGAACAGTCACGTGTGTCAAAAGAGCAGCAGAAACTGCAAGGCACAAAGAGTTCCCAGGAAGTTTGGGGAAATAGGACATTAGAGGGAGCTGCAGAAGTGTCTTACAAATGCATTCAAGGTAAGTCCTTGGAAGGAAAAAATAACCTCGCATTCTGGTAGGATTTTCAAAACGAAATTTAGAAGATTTGTGATCATAGTGGGAATAAAATTATGGAATCACTTTCCAAATAGCTCTTTGACATAGAGGTTGAAATTTTCTGGATTTTACAGATAGAAATTGGGTAGGAATTAGAAATTGGATTATTGAATAATTAGAGAATTTGAATGATTATTTACTATCTTTCTCGCACTTCATCTGTCTGATATTCAGCCTATGAGCAGGGTTTTAATTGTCACCTGTTTAGGCTTTTGATTTATTTGTTTGCTGTTTTACTCTTGTCTGTCTTTACAGGCTGCCTCCTCCACCTTCATAGCAAGTATTCGGCTCTGCCGCTAAGTGCAGGATCTCATCTATCCTATGAGAAGAATTTAATTAATTTAAAATTTTAATTCTGCCCTAAATGTCTTCTAACACAAGGAAAGGCTCTCTTAGACATCAAAATGAAAAAATAATAATGATAATTATCATAAATATGACAGAGTTGCAGAATGAGGCACAAACATGAAATTTAATTTAATCAAAAGAACTTCTTGAAGACGACTATTAATATAACAAAGACGTATTCTTAACTTTGTAATAAAGTTGCTTATGAAATGAGAGTAGAGTTTCAAGCCACAATACTCTTCTTTTATTTCTCTCTCCTCCAAGCCCTCTATGAATCATCTCAATAAAAACTAAGTCCCTCTTGTAAGATTCAGATTTCCATTTCTTTAGCATGGAAATATAGCTGGGCTTTTTTAATTTTCAAATCTGTATTACAACAAAAATGCCATGATTAGAGTACAAGACATGAAGAAGAACACACAAGAGCTTGTTTTTATTTATTATATTATTGAAGAAAAAGTCACACAGGAAGAATGAAAACAAGTACAAAAACCAGCGCAGAAAAAGCTGTAGGGAACAGGATCAGCGAGTAAAAGAAATAGATTTCTGCCTCCCTACTGTAATAACTTCTATTCAAAGCATCTGTATTATCTAGTTGCATAAAATTGTTTTGTCCTTTTTATGAAAACACTGAAAAAAAAATTAGGCCATCTAGAACTAGACTTAATGGTGTGCTCACATCTGGTAAAGGAAAATCAGTTTTCCAATGTCTGTGTAGTCAGATCATGGTATCTGGTTCTATCTGTAACTGTGTGCATAACATTTGTAGTTGGTATAATTGAAAAAATCAGAATAAAAGGCTCTTCTACAAAGCACGAGATATTTTCACAGCAGCCCAAAGGAAGCAAGCATTCAAATATGTTCCTGTGCTATCTCAGTCAGATTGTTTTTTAAAATATGATTCTATGATTAATTTTTTATATATATATATATTTAGTATTCAAACCCCAACCAGTGTTAGCCAAGTGTCAGCTGATCCAAAGGCATTCACACTCCAGCCCAACAAATGGGACAGGAGCTGAAAGGAGGGAGCCTAAATTCATGTATGAAAAATGAATCTAGGACGTGAAAAGGTGTAATAATAATCATCTCTAAAGACAAAAAAAGTGTTGAAAAAGGGTAAGAAAATGTTAATTAGACCTTTATCCCTCTCTGAGAACCCAAGGTGTACAGGGCAAGTGTCCTTTTTAACTGCTTTTTAGTAACTCCTGTCTTTTACATTTTAATAGATATATAAACTTCCAGCATTTATTTCTCTTGAGGGGATTGCATCCTTGAGTTTTGCAGTGGAGTACCTGAGTTCCTCTGGAAGTCTCTGGTAGAAAATAAAACCAGGCCTGCTAGAGATTTAGAGCTGGTAGCTAATGGTGTCACAATCAGCCTAAATGGAGGGTAAATCCCAGAGAAATGGGGGCATCAGGAGCTGAAAACAACAGAACAGTGAGACCAAAGAGAAAACCTTCTTAAAATGGCAGACTGGAGATGAAGTGTGCTGACCATTTCTTTAGCCCCATTTTTCACATCCTAATGTTCCAAGCCCTGCTTGTCCTCAGTCTTTTACCAATGACAGTGAAAAACACGAGTATGACTTTGGAAACTCTTACTAATAAAACCCATATGCACTCCTAACAACGTTGTTTTCACTTCCTTGTCTTAGTCAGAAGAAAACCTAAGTTTTCTAGGCATTTCATCCCTCTGGTTCTCATTAAAACCAGTGGGAAATATCTTCCAATCCCATGAAACCACTATGAAAACTGTCCTCTTCAGCTATTCCAATTGCAAGGTTGCAGCTGGCACTTGTTAGCTTGGTCTGGAGCATAAGAAGTTCTTGGAAGTTTATTTTATGGTAATAAAATCAGTTTAGCTATTTAAATGCTGAAAGTAGAGGTCAGCCAAGATGCACTGCGTGCCATCTGTTGTGTTACAGTTAGTGCCAACAGAGCCTTCCACGCACACGAGATGGAAACAGGAGCATCTCTGACAGACACTGCACACTAAAATAAGCTTGGGGAGTGCAAGCAGGTTAAGATCTGACCGACCACAGGCAGTGGCTGCAGGATGTTTATTCTTTTGATGCAGCTTAAAAGCAAGTATCAGGGAAACATATCTTCAGTCTGCATGGGGTGGGAAATGTCAGTGCTCCCCTAAGACACACGTGCCACTGGTTGTCTCACTTTCAAAGAGACTTGATATTATGGTGTTATTACACGGGAAGCATTTGATGTAAATGAAGCATTTCAAGCTCTCACCAGACGGTAATGGCAAGCACACAACATCCCCTCTGCAAGAAACTGAGGGCAGATTTAGAAGGACAGCACAGAGAACAGCAGTGTTTTCTGTGGAGAAAACCTTAGGCCACAGACATGACTTCTGTCATTACAGAGGTTCACCATCTGCAACTCATCATGACCTGTCTAAAAGGAATTTTTTGCCTCTAATTGTCTAGGATCCAAAGAAATCACATCCAGAGTTGGAAAGGACCCACAAGGATCATCAAATCCAGCTCCCGGCCCGGCACAGACACCCCAACAATCCCACTCTGTCCCTGAGAGCGGTGTCCAAACACTCCTGGAGCTCTGGTGGCCTCGGGGCCGTGCCCATTCCCTGGGGAGCCTGGGCAGTGCCCCAGCACCCTCTGCAGGAAGAACCTTTCCCTGATATCCAACCTAATCCTCCCCTGACACAGCTCCAGCCGTTCCAGCCGAATTCAAGTTCTGTCACTGTCACAGGGAGCAGAGGTTGGAGCTGCCCCTTGGGAGGAAGCTGCAGACCCTGATGAGGTCTGACCTCAATCTCCTCTGTTCCAGACAGAACAGACCAAGTGATCTCAGCTGCTCCTCATAAGGCTTCTCTTCCAGATCCTTCTCCATCTTCATCTCCATCCATCTTCTGGATGCTTTCTAACAAATTTCTATCTTAAGCTATCAGAAAGCATCCAAAGGAGAAATGCAAAGATGGCAGATCCCTATGAAGATGCACATGAGAGAAAGGGATTTTCAGAGTCAATGCATCTCACGTATTTTGCCTGATTCCTCTACTTTGGGATGGCAATAAACACCTCCTAAAAGTCCATCTCCCTACTGTGCTGTCCCAAAGGATGAAGACAATAGCCATCTAAAAGGTTAAAGGCAAAAAGTTAGGCAAAATTAATTTTGTCTTGTATGTTTGCAAGGTTCTAGCTATTTAAAATTAATCCTGGAAGTCTACTATGTTTACTTTTACTGGCTTATATATAGTAAAGAGTAGGCTGCATCTAATGGTTTCTATATGCTCAAAGTTTTTTGCTCACTTGTATCTAGTATACTATTTTAAGTGATATGCAAATAACAAGTCAACCAAAAGTCAAAAGATATCACGGTTAAAATCCAGAAATTGGAACAAGGAGTGAGGAAGTCTCACTGATGAACCACTGATGGAAATTACAATGATCAGATCCTTTTTCTCGACAAGTTCACTAATACAATATTGCCCACAAAGTGAGGATCATATTAATGATTAAATTTTAAAAAAGCATTTTGAGTTAAAAAAAAACCCCAAAACAAAAAACCACCCCAAAACTGATGCAAAACAGACTTTTGACACTCTTGAGCACTAAAAAGTGTTTGAAGCAAGAAGCATCACCCAAATCCTAAGAGCACCTGAGCTGTTGTAATTATAAGTTCAGTCAAGCTTTGGATTTACACCTGGTTGATGGACACTGCCATTGTGCATGTGAAGATGGAGGAAGATTTATCATTTTACCCAATCAAGTGTCTTGTTTTACATGTTCACCTACAGTGTGCAAAATGCCAAACTCTTTCGTGTCAAACATTGCAAAAAGGGAAGGAATAAAAATTGCTGTTCTCCTGCTTTGAAAAGGTTGGAAATAATTCTTCTCTACAAGAGATAAGACTTTATGCAGGCAGGTAACAACAAGGAATGGGACTGGACTCAGCAAAAACACTGGGGAAGAATTTTTTTGTATTTGTAACTGTGATGCATAAAAAAGATGAACCATTCCAATGATTGCCACCAATTTGGGGTATGTTTGGGTAACACCTCATTCATTTGCAAATCAGCAGATTTCAAAAATGGGGACAGAAATACAAGCTTCTCAGCAGAATTCTGAGTTTTATTAGAAATAAAACTAAAGTAAAAGATGATTTATGGCCATACTATGGATGAGAAAAAAGGTAACTTCTGCAGCAACAGGCAAAGACAGAAAGCTGTAAGGTAAGGCTTAAGGTAAAACTGTACTTGCACATTTGCTCTCCAGAGCTCCTACTGCTGCCTGGCTTTGTGCCATCTCATTCTCTGTACATCATTTCAGATGGGAAAACTGCTATCAGCGACTTTCAGAAATGAAAATATATGGTGTGACTCAGAAGGGCCTCTCTAATGCAAAAAGGGATGGAGAGGAGAAGAAAAAAGACTTTTATCTGGGGCGGAAGGGGGAAATAATGAATACTAGAATATTATAGTACATTTGAAAAATTCATTAACCTCAATTTTTAATTGAGCAGATGGTAAATAAAGGACTGACTGGAAATAATCAGATTAAATTAATGATTTATGGTCTTAATGCTTTTATCTGTTAGGTTTTTTAAAAATAATGTGTCACAAATTAGTGTAATTAATACTTACACTGATGTAGAACCTTTTGTATAATGCTGCTGGTGCTCTGTTCATCCTACTTATTTATTTACCAGTGTCCAATGAAATGGGCAAAGACTGTAGGAATACTGAGATATTTGTGGGCAAGCCAAGGTACAAAATTTCATCTGCTCTTGCTTTCTCTTACACAGACTGGGAATGGGAAGTGTTACAGCTTCCTATTTGTGTTATTTTAATGTTTTACTTTCTTTATACCAGTGAATGTTAAGGTTAACTCAGTGATTAGTTGCAATACTTGCATGATTAGAGGTTTAATATTACACAATACTGTAAGAACAGTGGTCAGTAGCAGCAATTCCTAGCTACACTTTAATTTTTATAATGTAAACCAAGAAAATCACCAAACTTTTTTGTTCAAAGGGATGTCCTTTGCCACTGTTGTTACCTGAGAGGGGTACCGCAAAGCCACAGTGATTTTCCTCTCCTGCACAAACTGTACATCTATATTGGCATCCCAGCAGGAATAATTATCCCAGTGAGGACTGAGTCAAAGAAGGTATCGTTATTGCTTCTTTCTCATTTCCCCCTCCCCTATTTAAAAATGTTCTTGTTTTATTGTCAATACACACTGCTGAGTGACTTCATGTTCCTTCTGACATTGCAGCAAGAATGATTCCTGCAACAAAAATGTATCCATGGCACTTTCAGTCATGCCACAAACAGTGGTTTCAGACCTTATGGCTGCTCTTACCTGTTTCCTTGGCCATGGTGACATTTCCAAATCCCTTTAAGCTTTGGGACAGTACAATTTGTGTCTTGGAAAGGTAACAGCTGATGTGCTGCATGCTCTGCATAGCTAAGGTCAAAAATTGTCCTTATTTCATTACAACTGAAAGAAAAACTTGAATCCTTTGATTGCTGCCCCAACGGGTACAAGTATGAAATTTCAGACTACGAGGAGACAGCAACACCACCATTTCTGGCTCTATGATAAAAGGTTCTCATTACAAAGCAGTGACTTGACTCTGTCTCCCAGATATAATGACCCCATCATTAGGGTGATGGCAGCAGCCTCTCAGTTACTCATCTTTCAGAAACAAGACCTGAATCCTACAAACCTTTTGACTGCAGGAAGTGCAGGCATTGATAAAATCTTGACTTTTCCTCCCTTCTCTATCTTGTGCTTTTTCAAGCATAACATTGTAAAGAGATTAAGGTTTACAGAACGACTTTTCCCCAACTTTTGGAAGTCTTGGAAGCACTTCAGGATAATCACAACAGGAGTTTTATAACCTGTGTACTGTGAAACTAAACTTACTGTTGAGATTACACTTTCATGCTAAAATCGTTTTCTCGGCTACTTAAAAGTTTCTTAAGAAGCTGTCCCCAGGCTGAAGTTCCTCCTGCCTCCTCTGAGGCCATAGAAAAACTTTCTGGAACTTTGAAGAAAATCCACTTAATTGTTTTATTTGATTTTCAGAAAGCCAAGCTTGGAAATAAAGCAGTGAAACCAATGCTTTTTCATGCTAAGCCATGGAGTCAGTCCTCCTTTATTATCATCAATATTTCATAAAGGATTTTCTAGTGAAGCGTGATCCACACATTTGTTATAATGTTATTCTAACAGAATAGTGAGGTGGCTGGTTTTATCTTTGGAAATCTAATTAAGGTAAAAAATAATTTTTAAACATTTGGAAAAGTTGTTATTAGGCTTATGGTACTTCACTCAGTAAAATCTAGATATTCTTTGAATGAGATTGCTGCTTTTTTATCTCATTATGCTTTCCAACATGTCTTGTCCTTCATAACTGAGCTCAACTTTTTACCCAGGATAGTTCTGACTGAGAATACTTTCTTTCTGGATCCATATCTACATGAAATGATGAATTTTCTTGTTGAATCCATGGGCTGTCAATAAGTAAAAAAAAAAAAACAAAAAGAGAAAAAAAATCTATCCTCACATGTACTTGGCATTCAGCACCAGCATTACAAGCAGATATGAATAAATTCCCTGAAAATTCATAAATTCACCCTAAAAGTTTCTCTTACATCTCCAGCTCTCCCAGATTCCTATTTCTCACAGCCTGCTCTGTGTCCATTCGTATCATCATCCTGATTTCTCCTAAAATCTCCCTCATGCAATTCTGCAGCAAAAGCTTCCAGCAACAGATGAATATTTTGTCCAAGTAACAACGATCCTGGGAGAAACAAAGACATGGTTTGTCTGACTCTACTGGTTATCTCGAGCATCTGCTTTGACAGAACAGTACTTTAAAGCTGCACAGGCCATCCAAGGCTGAGACTCTTGGTGTCAGAACACAACAGCAACAGTTACTGAACCAACCCAAAACGGCAAAAGGTGCATTTTATTCCTGAAAACACCTGGAATTCTAGGAAAACACACAAAGGAAGCAATGTGGGATATACCTATGACAGATTTACCATAACCACTATGCTTGTTAGAATCCTGCTCATGGGATAGAGGGAAAAAACAGGGGTAAAATCCACTATGACCCACACATTGCATCAGCTGAAGCAACAGAGACACTCCAGTGCAACTCCAGTGTACCTGTGATACTGGGATTTAGATGCATATTTTGTTCTGGATTAATAAATTAATAACTCATTTTTATTACTCAGTGGTCTGTATTTGAATATTCGCCACATAGATTTTGCTTGCAATACTTTTTTAAATCAAAGCTGCTGCAACTTTTGTTCAAGATCATGAGATTGCTAGACAAAAGATTACAATTTCTTCTTTTGCACCAGTTCAAAACTCCATCATCGAACATGCTATTCTGTGCTCAAATCTTTGACATGTATTTTTTCTGGGTATCTACGCATTTTCTGAGCATGTCAGAATGCTCTCCAATATTTCTGACTCACTATTTTCTTGTAAATGCTTATTTTTTCAGTTTCCTCACATGTTCTTACAGCTTTTACTGAACTTTATGGCTACTTAAATAGTTCTACCCCTCTATTTCTGCCCTGAAATAGCTCAGTTGTGAATTACAAACTCCCTTTCTCTATAGTAATTAGAGCTGTTCATTTAATTTCTTACTTTGCTGTGAATTTGGAATATCAGCATAGATTCCTGTACTTCCTCCTTTCATTCCCCACCATTCCCATTATTTCTCTTACATTTTGTGCCCTAGGACAGGCTATTTAATTAAGCTCTTACAGTGTAAGATGTTCATGTAAAAGCACAGTTCTCAATATTTACTGATTGAAATATAACCCTGCTAATGCATCACAGAGCAAAGGCCAAGACACTAAACTTTATACAGAGTAATAAAATGTTAACCTATCTTGAGTAGCAAAAATTAATCCAACAGAATTTCGAAGACAGATTGAGGAACCCATTTTAAAGAAGCACAAGGGAAAAAAACATCAATTCTGGGTAGGGCACAAATAAAACACTGGATCAAATAGGATATGAGAGTAAAAAATAAAGAATGAGGGTAATTAGGTGGGGTTGTATAGAAAATATCCCCTTTGAACATCCAACACACCACATGTTGTATTGCACCTTGGTATATTAAGGTTAAAAATTCAAACAACCGGTTTGGAGGAGCTAAATCATTAATTTATACAATCAATTAATTAACAAAAGTACCAAGAACTCTTGATTGTATTATTAACAAGTTATAAATCACACAGACTGAGGTGTGATTGTATGGGATAGTAGATATAAATCGATACTAGAGTTTGTGGGAGTCCTGTTATTTTGGGAAAATATGAATCACACAGCATAGAGCATGATCCAACTGAAGCGAGTCTCCTGCTCTGAGGGTGTTAGTCACTAGAAAAATATTTTAAAAGTATTACTTAGTGATTAAAACAGGAGTAAATTGATCTCATCTCTTTTACAGAGACCTTAAATAAGCATGGTTAAAAGTTAATTATATATAAAAAAAATCAGGTAACTGGAAAATACTGGGAAATTATTACAAATAAATTTTGCTGCAAGGAGATAACCAGGTATTTCTCATGAAAAAAAGTAATAGAATACACATAAACATGCGAAAGAATTACAGAAAAAATGAAAAGAAGTGGCCAAATTACACTTTAGTTGGTAGGAAATCCTCCAGCATTTTTTTTCCAATGTGTAAAACCACATGACAGTCACTTGCTAACGAATGATGACCTCTACGAAATTAGGTAACAGAACCACCCCTGCACTGGCTTTATGTTTACAGTCCCTAAGTTAGAAATGCTTTCAAGTTGACATGGGGGTTTCTGGAGCTATTTACCAGTTAGTATTTTTACAGAGCTAATTTTTAATCTTGTACTGTCCTGGGAAGGAAGAAAAACATCATCATTACCCACAGGTTGATAACTTTATGTAGCATTTGCTTCTTATTTACATCACAGAAATAGGTTTGAACAAATAAAAATATCCTTCAACCCTTCTGGTGTTGCTACGAAATGTAGAAGTGCAGCAGTATAAGAAAAAAGGGACAAATTAACTACAAAATGATTACTCAAGATAATGGTAATAGTCTCATGGTGCTTGTTTACTCAGGTGTTTCTCAGAAGGAAGAAATGTTGGGAACAGAGCCATATTGCCAAAGCAGCCATGAGATAAGGAAGCTCCTCCCCTTCCAGCCATCCTGGATTCCTTGGTTTCACTACAAACCTGTCAAGGGCAGATGTTGAGGGATCAGCATCTGTAGCCAAGTTCTCCATGTCAAATTATTTAACTTCCCCCCCTATTGCTGTGTTAACAATGCAGTTTACAGATCACAGACATGTTCTGCAACTGCTCCCTCTCACAGCAGACTCCAAGCCTCAGAGATGGACCCTTTCTGCCTGAAGGCAGCGCTGGCTTTTGGACAAAAACGGTCTTGACAATGCAGACACTGAGTATTTACCTCCTTTAATAACCTGCCTTCTTCAGGGACAGGTGCACAAGAGGCTCTAAAAGTCACAAAGCAGCAGCTATTTCTGTGTCTCACCTTTTCTGTAAGGCACTTTGATTCCATTTCAGCGTTAATCGAGACAGCAGAAGATGAAACTGGCATGGATCCCAGTGGACTCCCAATATCCAGTGGTTAGTAAAAAGGCAGGAAAAAGAGTTCACCCATGACACTCCATTACCAGGAAGTTTTATCCTGAAATTACTGGAGTTCATTTTGCCTCAAAGGCATTTAGCTCTCCAAGGAGGAGAAACAGTCACTAAATCTGGCTGTAGGAGGGACTCAAGAATTTCTCTCGAAGAGTTCAGACTTTTCACTGTCTTATTGCAAATAATTGGACTTGTGTCTTTAGCTATGTCAATACGCTCCTGATGTTTACTAGGAATTAAGAACATATGTTGCCAACATAGGGAAGAAAGGCCTGGGACAGAAATTAAAACTGAGCAGATGAAACACTAGGACACAAAGGTAGCTCACAGCTTTAATTTCAAATAAAATCTCTCAACTTGAAGAGCTTGAATTAAAATAACCCATGACCTTCTTAACACTCCTTGATTAGAAGCAAGGATTATCACCTCCTAAATAGTATTTCTTATCTAGCTTAATGTCAGCTAAAAGAAAAATATGAGAGTAAAAGCTGATCAGTCTGTAAGAGGAAACCCAGGGATGTACACATTTTTAAGGATGCAAGTTGGATGCAGAAGCTATGACAGAATATTGACACTTTTTCTCCATTATCAGAAGCAAACAGCTAGGTGTGTACTCTGATGAAGCAGCAGTGTGCACTTGAACAAAAAAGAACAGAACATTTCAAGTATGTGTGGAAATATCAGCAGGGACGTTCTTTGTTCCTTGAGCTAAAATTGCAGAAATAAATGAGCCAAATTTTATTCTTCGGCTTGTTCCTCTGGGTTTTGTCTGTCGTAAATCAAAATCTGTCAGTTCATGCATTTATACAATATTTACAAAAGCACAAATAAAACACTGTCATCTATTCCTTATGAAGGCCACCAGTGCCTCATGGAACTGAGCTGAAGTGGTGCACTGTGAACTCTCAGCACTCCACCTGCCCCAAGTGCATCGCAGAGTTACACAGAGATCCTCACTCCCTAAGTGTTGTTTTCCATTTCTTATGAACCAAATGCTCTGTGTGCTTTTTTTAAAAGGTATTTCTGGAAAGAAAAAATTCTGAGTTGGATTTAGTTCTGTTACTGCTGGTGCAAACTGAGATTAAATTCATTGTTGACCACCAGAGTAAAATCTTTCCCAATTTTCCCCCTTTCCTCTCATTACCCAATCAAGAAGGGGTCATGAGCAGGTCCAGCTGCTTGTTTTGTGTGCTGTGCATACTGACAGTGGTTTTTTCTTCCCTCCTGTCTTCAGCATGCAAGCCTGTTTCCACATTTATGATGGGAAAGATTGCAGTCAGTCTGAATTAGGGAGCTCCAAATAATACAATTCTTAGAAAATGAAGGATAGCCTGCACTGTGACTCATAAAGAAGTTCAAACTCTTTTCTCCTTTTTCTTTTTTGTAAAATTAAAAAACCCCAAACCCCTAACGTCCCAAAAGTAACCCCATTATCCTCTTCAAAGTGGCAATTACATGGAGAAAGTTAATAAAGGCTCCTGCAAGCTTAATGCACAAAGAGACTATAAACCAAAACCAGAATGGTGCTGTTAGATTTCATCTGCTACAAATTGCCATCCAACCTTATGATACTATTGATTTGCATGCACCATATCAACTTTAAATCACCATAAACAATTGCCTAACACAGTTCTTGCACTGGCCAAGTGTTCTTACAAGGCAACTTTGATTATTTGTCGTGTCCCCAGAAATCTTTTAAGGTTGTATGAGGTGAAACTGATAGATCCATGTGGGCTTCACAAAATTCTTCGTAAAAACCAATTCATGCAAAATTGGTAAGGGACTTTTCAAAAGTTCATTTTTAGGTGCTTTAAATCTGGTGCTTCATCAGTTCATACTGAAGAAGAAAAAACCCTTCATTCAAATTTTGCTGGAAATAAGAATAATGCAACTGAATTTAACCCTTGTAAATGTTAACTGACCACCAAAATGGTGAAGTATTTCCATAAAAGCATTAAAACTCCCCAAACTGAAACAACTAGTAGAAATATCTTGGACTTATGTCCATCCTTTTGAGAATGGAAAGCCTGATCCAATCCACTATAATTTGAATTCCAAGTGAACAACCTGCTACCATGATTCTTAAGAGTTTACTGGATGTTGAGTTTCATCTACCAGGAAAACCTGTTGGATTTAATAATTTAATTTTTCAAGAAACAGTCCAGAGGACCAACAGTTAAACCGAGGAAGCTCTACTAAACGGAATAATGAAAATTAATTAATTAGCTTCCTTATAGTGCTTTGATAGATGCATTGAATAAATCTGAGCTGATTTATCAGTCAAGTGCCTTTGTGTGGTAGGTATTAGAATTATCTGTCATTAACCTTAAGCTGCTAATGAAGGTGCTTGGGCAGAGAAGTTAAATGACTTCCCAAGGTCATATCTGGAGTTGGCATTACAACTCAGGCATTTACTTTCAGTCATTAGAAGTAATGTTTTAAAAAACATAAAGGGATTCATGAGGTAAAGATCATGACCTGGAAAGGCATCACCACTTCTCTAACCTAGTTTCAGAAGGCACGAAATAAAATAAGAGATGATTGCTAAAAAATGATTGCAAGGAAAAGAGACACCCATCCAAGCCTGGAGTGGTACCATCTAAATTTTGTTTTATTATATTGTTTGATCCCCAGAATCTGTATGGCAATTTGTTTTATTTTGTATGATTTACATTATAGTTAAGTGACACCTCGCTCTGTGTTTCCAACAAAACCCAAAGACAAATCTAGTTGTCAGTGAATGTCCAGAAAAATGACAATCCATCTTGGTTGTTATTAATGTTACGATAAGAGGTGGGGAAGGGAAAATATTATATAATGAAAACAGCTTCTGAGAGAAGATTTAAATATTCTGCAATATGGACTGCACAAGAAAGTTAACTCTATAAGCCTCATACTTACAAAATATATTTTTAAAAATGTATTGGCTGTGCAGAGAAAATTCTGCTATTTTTATTCAACGAATATCAAGAAGTGCATTTTTTTTCACTCAGAATGGAAAAATATAGGTTTTGTGTAAAGAAATATTAAAACATGTATTATTTTTCCCCGACCTTTTGACAGGTTGTCTATTGAGCTTGGTAGGACATCCAAGAAATTCAGATTTGGATTTGAAAATTAATGATTAATACTACAGACTTTTCACAGTATTGAACTGGCAATGCCAAATCCCTCTAACATGAGCAAGTGCAATTCCACGCACTTCAGTGGAGCTGTGTTTGCATATCTTAGCAAGCAATTCTGGCCCCGTGCCTGGGAAAGCATCTTACATTTCATAGTCACTTGATTATGTCTCATCTTTAAACCACACTTTACTATTTGCAAGATACTTGACCCACAAAACCATAGAAGTCCATCTGCTAAGATTCCATTGTGCATCAGTAAGTAAAAATGATGAAACTATTTGAAGTGCAAAAATCTAGTGTAGAAGGGACATAAATATATTGCAAATTCATATTTGCTTCTGCAGCCTGATGAACTTGAAATCTGGGGTTAAAAATTTCACTTGCACTAGAAATTCATTTCTTCAAGATGCTTTTTACCTGAACCAGAAATAGTTCTTACCACTAAAAGGGCAAGATCCACCTAAAAGAACCCATCCTTGGAAAAGAGTAAGAATGCACCCGCAAGCCAGTACCAGCTGTCACAGATAGACAAGATTCAATTAAGAATCTGCTTCTAATAGTCTGGAACAAGTTAAATGGAATAAAAATCTTAGGTATTAGGCCCGAGACATCTATTGGTACCAGCATTGTTGCTTTTTGGTGGGGTACTTAAAGACAGCCACATGTCAAAAATCATTAACCAACCTCCAGTTTGGTCTAAAATACAAATCTAATGTAATCTTAGGCTTGTAAACCCAAAGTTAAATAACTAAAACTCCTCTTTGTTTGGTTTCATAGAACCACAGAATCACAGAATGGCCTGGGTTGGAAGGGACTTTCAAGACCATCCAGTCTCACCCCTGCCACAGGCAGGGACACCTTCCACTATCCCAAATTGCTCCAAACCCCATCCAGCCTGGCCTTGGACACTTCCAGGGATGAAGCAGCTTCTCTGGGGGCGTCAGGGTCTCACCACACTCACAGTAAAGAATTTCCTCGTAAGATCTAACCTAAAGCTTCCGTCTGACAGTTTAACAGCATTACAGTTCTTTCTTTTTCCCGTTACAGTTGTGGATTTTTCTGGCAGGGAATTTTTGGCTTTTTTTTTTTAACTACACCCCTAAAAGGTATTTTTCCTCCTTTTATGACATTACCTCTTATGATATTTTTAAAAATATCTACTTAGCTATTTTTAACTGTTTAATAATGCTATTAGACCTGTCATTGCAACACTGTTGCAAATCTGTGGAGGATGTGACTGCTATAACACTAACCTCACATATGTTCATTGCATATAAGCCTACAACTCCACTGCCACTATAATATAACTATGAACAAACATTGTGGAAGGGGTTTTCCATTTGTTTGGTTTCTTTTTTCCTCTCTTTATATGCCTACCAGCTATTTCCTTTTTCATTGCCACAGCTCCAGTCACGAGGAGGCAGCAATAAATCTTTGCATAATACACAGGAGCTGGGACTGAAGGTTGCTGACAGCCCTGTGCTCCTCTTGCAGACAACAGCAATAAACCCAACTGTACTCAGCATTGCACAGAACCCATCCAGAGCTTTTAGACCCTTTTAGACCCAGTGCTTTAAGAAGGCAGGACCCCAGGACCTGCTTTCAGGCACCTGCAAGTTAAGTACTATAGCAAACACCCGATTCCCAGAGCCAGAATGAGGTACCTTGACTCCCTGTTTTGTACATGGCAAGAATGAGATGCTCCAGAACACCTGAAAACACACACCAACTGCAAAAACACATCCAGACACTTATTTTATCAGGGAACTATCCAGATTTAGTCAATAATAACCAAGAAACCCTTACTCTTTGTCTCAGCTCAGGCACTATAGAATCAGGATGAGTTCTGTTTTAACAGAAAATATTTAAAGGTAGAGTTCAGTACTTGTCAGATCAGTAGTTCCCTAACAGCATTTCCCTTTGCTAAATAGCACATGGTGTAAGTAGAAAGTAGGTTGCAAAGGGGCTACAAAGTCTTCAAAATATTGCTAGTACAGACAAATGCCAGACAATGTTATCAAGCAAATCACTGAGTTACATCTGTTTTTAAAAACACCAGCATTTTTCATAGTTCTTGGTCTGCTGGAGGGCAAACTGAGATGAACATTATCATCATTTTATTAAAACTCCATTCAATGAGCATCCAAGGTTTCAATCATTATATTTTATACCCCTCATGCTAGAATAAAGCCATTTCAATATCATCCCTGAAGACATGTAATTATCATTGGTAGACTTTACACAGTGTGTCTCTTCAGACAGAGAAGATACTATAAATATATATATATATATTTATATATGAAATACAAACCTTTCAAGATCATATATATTCTTAAGGCTGTGCCTTCTCTATATGTCCTTTTCCCTGTTTTAGTTCAGACTGACAAGTAATTAAGTCCAGAGCAGTCCTTGGCCAGGACCAGATTGTGAAGCACCTATTTGCCTTTTACTTAATAGACTTTCAGCTCAATTGTACTGTTAGTGAAGCTGAACTAAAATTTACTTCTTGTTGCTCATGTCTTTTGACAAACTGCTGGAAACACCATTTCTAACAAGCTCAATTGCTTTAATGAACTACAAAAACACAGCACTTTCCTCTGCCCGTCATCCGAACATTTCCTGGGCAATCACCAGGATAAAGTTGACCAAAACTCCTGAAACAACACCTCTAACATTTCATCCAGTTTATCACTTTTCTTGTCTCTCCTCCAAGTGCCAGATGGAAATCTGGCTGTGTCAATAAGGTCACTTACCTCCACTAACTTGTTGGCGTGTTCACGGAAGACCTGAGCGTATTCCTTCACTTCTTTCTCATTCCCACTTTTCGCAGCCTCAATGAGAACCAGCAATGGGACGTTGGTCTCCAGGAATGAATCCGATATGTGATCCATCACTGCCTTCCGTAGCTGTGACAAAAGAGAGCACACCAGTAAATAAAGGACATTTATCAGCACACATTCCCACTGTTCATATTTATGCCCTGATGTGCCGCATCTCACAGCACTATGTGGCAATTTGGACTTTTTGCTTTCTTTTCTCCAGTATTTCCAGCAAGCAAAACTAAGAACTTGAGGGCCTGGGCTCTGCAAACCCCTCCTGGGATTTGTGCTGACATACACCTAATCCTACTGGCCTGACTGGATCTGTACAGAATGATGGTGATAACTCACATAAGACATTGCAAATTGATGAGAATTGAAAGCTCCACACTACTTGAAAAAAACAGTTCACTAAAAAGCCAAATATGGATTAAGGAGCTTAACTTCAAGCAACCATTAAAAATATTAGCCTGAATATTTCTAAGCCTTCTCTAATTCCTCCAGTGAATAGTATGCCATGCAATAATTAATATTTTGTGTAGCAGATGCCTTGTGCTTTGTATTCCCATTCAAATAGCTCCAAGAAGTATAAACAGAAAACATTTCTAAGCATTTTCCAGGCAGATTAGAAAACATACTACAATTTATTCTAAAGGAAGAAAAATCCACCTTGCAAGTTACTGAAGATTTAACACCTGTTAGTCCATATAAACATCTGTTTGAAACAATATTACTGTAAGAATGATGTCACTAACTTCTTCTCCACCTTGCTAATGGCCACTAATTAATGTCAAAATTCACTAAAATTTGAAAGACAGCCAGAAGAATGACTGAAATCTTAAATAATTCTTCCTGGAAGCTTAACTGCTCTGTAGGATTGTGGATCAGAAACGTCTTGATTATGTTTTCTCCAGCTTCTGGGTTGTCAAGATTGAAAAACTGTGGAATCACACAGAAGCTGGGAGTTACTCAGTCTGGAGGCCTGGGTAGCCATTAGTCTCCTTAAATCATGCATTTTTAGTTAGATGAAGCATCCAGAAAGGTAATTTTCTCTATTCTGCAGTCCAAGCAAGAAAGCTTTAGCTAGACAAGGTGCCATCAAAACACCCAATCACACTGAAAACTGGCCTATTGTTAGACATTGCAAATACACAATCCAAGACACATTCGCTGTTTGATGACAGCAATTCTCAGCTCTATTTGAATAAGGGGAAAGCTAACTTTGAATATTTTCATTCATTCCCTGAGTGGTGCAGTAAAAACAAGCAAAGCAAAATAGCATATATGTGCTTGCAGGAGGTATTCCTTTCATTTCCATCATAACTGAAGCAGTCAACGTATTAAGCAGTTCTCAATTCTCCTTAAAAATTATTTCTACTCAGATTCAACCTGGAAATTTTTTTCTCCACTTTCAAAATGATTAAAGGCACTCAGAATAGCTAACTCAGTAACACATATAAACAGGGGGAGGAAAGAAGACAAAAAGAAGAAAAGAATAATCTATCAGAGACCTGCCAACAGTTTGGAAGCTGGTGTGTGTTTGCTACCACCTATTACATTTCCATCTTGTACTCTTTATTTTCTCTCTCATCAATCTGCTGCTATCCACTTGCTGACTCTTATTTTATTCTTACATTAAAAACTCTTTCAGACCATGCTTTGGGTCTGTTTGCACAGCATCTCCTACAATGAGACCCCGATCCATGAACAGTTTTCATAGGTACCATCTCAATATAAATACTAATGTTGCTCCAAGTACATCAAAACACTGCAGGAAAAAGAAGAAAAAATATTCTAAGATGGTGTCAGAGAATAGTGCACCAGCACAGCACCCTGCATTCTATAGCTGATAGACTTCCTGTCGGTATTTATATAAATTTATATAGAATTTTTAACTTCAAAATTCACACACACGGTGGGATTCTTGTGGTTGTACTGTGCAGGACAACCAGGAGTTGGAGTCAATGATCCCTGTGGGTCCCTTCCAACACAGGATATTCTGTGATTCCTTATTAAATGAAGGGTTTCACCTATAGCCAGCATTAAAGGAGAAATACTGCCAGAGAAGGTGCATCATAAATTTGCATAATTCCCCTCTGCAGACATCCATTTCCCAATGCTTGCTCACAAACTCCAGGTCAGATGCCTCATTTGTGCACCCATAGTTAGACTTTGATGCCCACTGTGTACCAAAAAAGGCCACACACAAGGCTTTCAAAAATCCCTCGTGGCTTCAATCTCATTCTCAGGGAAAAATCCTTAAAAAAAATCCACTCGCTCAAGTTCAGTATGTGCCAGTAAAAACCCACTGTCCACTGCACTGAAAAAACTTACTTTAAATGCTAAATGAGCACTGACACTTTTCTGTTTGTATCCTTCCATAAGGAGGGATCTGTTCCAAAGGCTTGCATTTATTCAATGAACAAGCAATTCAATTTTTAATCTAAGCTAATGTGGTGTTATAGATCGGGTTATAACAATATGCCCCATGGAATTGTAAGAGTAGTCTCAGGATGTTCAAGTAAGCAGTTTATTTTCATCAGTATTAAATATCTTCAGTCTACAACCACATACCAGAAATCAATAAAAAGGACAGCGAGAGCATCAGCTAACCAGCAATTTGGGGTTTACCATGGTAAATATACAGTAGAGTTCTCTCTGAATCAAAATGAATGAATAAAATGGGTATCTTGTTTCTAAAGGTAACTCTGTGTTGTCCTCTGAGGTTTGTAATTGCAGCAGCTGAAAAAAAAATCTGAATTCTGACTGTCACAGGTTTAATAAATACAAAATTAATACATTCAAGTTTTCTTCTGCTGTGTTAATCATAGATGTCAGTAGAATATTTCTGGCCCCTCTTGTAAACAGGCATGATAATTTCTTTAGGAATGTGCTATCTGAGTTTTAGGACACTCTTGCATTGAAGTTGAAAGGTAGAGTTAATGGGTTTTATGAATGCAGGAGACCACAAATTTTGCCATCCTTCACCACGAACTATAAAGAGCGACTTGACAAAATCATTTGTTAAATGTGACAGGAGTACGAAGGCAAGACATTCATCCAAGAGCTCAAATGGATACATGACAAGGTAATATTAATGGCACAAGACAAGACATTTAAAAGTACTGGCTCACCATTACCAGTCTATTTGATCCAATTAGGGCTATTCATCAAGGTAAATAACTACTGGAAAACCTATCTTGTGCGCTCCTGTGCATACTGCAACAAAGTCCAGCCTAAGTGATGGCTTCTGCACCCAGAGATTTGAGTTTCATCCAGGTAATGTCAGATCAGAAGGGAATGGGAGAAGGCTGTGACTTGAATTTCAATGGTCATAAAGCAAGCTGCAAAAGCACGTCGTGTTTTATTCCAAAACCAGCATGAGAGCTTTGCTCACACACCTGCATTAACAAATGTCTTTGCAATGCCTTAATTTATGCTGCATTCTGATATAAATATTATGACACACACTATTACTCATAAGACAAAGCTTTAGGTTTCCCCCCCACCACTGGATTTTTAATTTAGAGGTGAATTCAAAGCATGAATTCCACTATATGAAACTTCATTTATTAGGGGAGGAAGCACGTTAAATGAAGATCTTGCTTAATTCATTTTGTCAGAGAGAAAACTTTATTAATGAATATAAAGCTAACAGATTAATAAATTTGCCAGACCAACAAAAAATATAGAAGGAAAACATCAAGACCTGCAAATACTTTTGAAAGCATCAGTGGTGTACCACAAGGCAGATTTTATGTCTTTCCTGTTCAGTCAATTTAGTCAGTTTATGGTGCACAGTCAAGTTGCCATTTTTGATAGCATCATGTTCTACTGTTCTAAGCACTATTTAGGGCTGTTTCATCATTGTCGGTTCACAGCCATAATTGAGCTCAAAGAGGTTAAATGCCCACCAAAATGATGTTTTCCATGGCTATATAACAATTTTAGAACCAAAATGTCCCAGTGCTACTTCCAGTCTAGTAGAGAATTAAATGTCTAATCCTGACACTGGAAGGTAAAGCCACAGCAGGAGATTAATGACTCCAACAGATTGTTAAACTTTATAAAGCCTGGCAGTACAGAGCTGCCTGTAACAAAAGTTTACCAAGGAGCACCTTATTCACCATTTTCCATTTAACGTGCGATGCAACCCAGCTCCAGTTTGCACCTGCAGAGCGCTCCCAAACAGGCATTAATTTAATTGAGAGGGATGAGAATAAAGCCTTCTCCACTGCAGTTAAGGTGTGTCACCCCACTACGCTGGGAAATTGAGTTCTGGAGAATAAAGCAGTGACCATTAGGAGCTGCTGCAGTACAGTGCTAAAGAGAAAGTCCCGGTCAGTTCTGCAGACTGTGTCACACGAAGATGTGACCAAAGAATGGTAACTCGGGGGATGGGGACAGTAACACCACCAATAATGTCTTGGCAGATGAAACAGCAAAAAGATTAACATTTAAAACATGTATCACACTTGGACACTCAAGCTACAGATTTATGGAATATATTAAATAAATATATGTAAGATTTGAGCCGAAGATAAAACAATCAGGAAGAAATGCTGTTACAAAGACAGGTAGTACATATTAGAATCATGAAATAGCCTGGACCTGAAAGATCATCCAGTTCCAACTCCCTGACATGGCCAGGGACACCTTCCACTATCCCAAGTTGCTCCAAGCCCTGTCCAACCTGGCCTTGGACACTTCCAGGGATCCAGGGGCAGCCACAGCTTCTTTGGGCACCCTGTGCCAGGGCCTCACCACCCTCACAGGAAAGAATTTCTTCCTAAAATCTAATCTAAACCTGTTCTCTTTCAGTTTGAAATTCTTAATATAATTTTCCATGTGTGAACTTTCCTCCCTCTAAGGAAAAACTGCCATAGTTAGGAAAGGATTTGGGGTGAATTTACTAACAGAAAGCAAGTTAAAGTGACAATTTTTGACCAGAAATTTGAAAGAGTATAAAAAACACACACAAAAACATTCCTCCTAGTCATAGGCCACTACAAAGGATTCCTCAAAATGATACATGGCCCGAAGCATGGAAGAACCCAGTTACCAAGTGCTTAGGTACTTAATCTCCATTGATTTAAATTGTTTTGTTTGTTTGTTGGGGTTTTTTGAGGGGCTAAGGTGGGTGGTTTATCAATTTTCATGACAGAAGAATTTTATACCACCTTTCCAAAAAAACATTTTTCAGTGAGAGCAAGCCTCAGGCTTGCTAACAATATTAAATAACATAAAAGCAGAGAAAAAAAAAATTTATATTTGGGGGAATGAAAACTACATATCCCTCAAACATGGGAGGATTATCAGGGTATGAACTCTGTCTTTCATGTCTAGATAGAACAACAAAGACCCAACTCTGATTGCAGTGCTGGGATTCTACTAAATATTTATTATTTCTAAAAATAAAGAATTATACAGGGCATTAACAGGTAGAGGACAGTACAGAGATTCCCATCAAAAATATGGGAAAAACAGAAATACAGGTAGGAACTGAACTAACAGTGAAAAGCATTAGTGAAGTCAAAAGTCAAAAAAACCCAGAAGTGAAAAGACGGTGATTAACTTTTGCATTCTGCATGACCTGAGAGGGTAGAATTGTGATAACGTGAATGTGGAAGGATGAAATTGCAGAACAGGAAATTACATGTAGGAACAAAGAAGGGAAAGACCACAGGAGGTTACCCCAGCAGAGAAAGAAAAGGGATAAGACTTTGAAAAATAACCCTGTGAAAGCTGAAGATAATTGTGAAGAGTCAAAAATGTCACCAAAACTGCAAACCTAAAGGGTCTGATGTAAAAGAGGCGGGACAAAGAAGAGGGTAATGAGGAAGAACAGAGACAATGGATTAAAAAGCCAAAGATTAAACTAAGAACCACAACATATTGTACAGCTTCATATATTGTCTCAGGCCCTGTTTAAATGATATTTAAATTAAGTGAAGTGGCTTTGGAACTTTATGGGGTTTTAAAAACAAATACAGTAAATAAAGAAAACTAATTATGGAAAAAGCTGGTTTGAGGAGATGAAATAGCTATTTGGTCAAGATGGGAAGGAAACTTTCTATGAAAACACTTAATGAAGTTATCCTCACTATGAGTAGTCAGTTCCAATAAGCATTACAGGTTTAATACAATAAATGTCACATGTGTCACACTTGCAGTCCCACCTAACCCAGCTGCATGAACAGCCTGGCATAGTAAATATTGGCATCAGCTTCTCCAAGACCTAGAGACTGAGCCCAGTGGAAGCTGATGACAGCTCTTGGGTAGACCTGTCTGTTGGAGTGCCAGACAATGGCTGAAACAAGATTAAAAATTGATTGCGTGCTGCAAAAATGGATTTCTCATCATCCTGTCCAAGAGTCACTTGAAGTCACGAGCGGATCCTGCCCCATGGACAGAGATGATTGATATCTGATACTATCAATTATCATCCACGCCTTTCAAAAAGCCCTCACAGCAGCGAGATCACAGCCTGGGTTTTGTTCTTGGGTTTGTTTTGTTGTGGGTTTTATTGCCTTTTTTCTCATTTTGTTTATACTTTGTTTTCTTCTCCTTTGCAGTATTTTTTACACAGTAAGGACTGGAAACAAAACCTTTTATATCTGGTTGCTTAATAACTAGTAGAACATAACATTAAAGATATTTCATAACACTTGGAAATAGAGTTAGCGAACAAAATTAATGTCAATTAAGAAACAAATGTAATGTTGAAATCCCATTTGGCAATTAAACTCTATGTACTTTGCCACTGCTCATAAAGCCATTAGGAAGATGGAATTAGAGAAGTCTTTGGAAAAGGATTATGTTTTCCTCCATATTTATAGTACTCCCTACCTCATGCTACTGCATTATTGATAATGAACATTTGAAGCTGTTGTTATGAATCCAAGCTTCTCTAAGTTCCTTTAGCTGATGTGACTATAGGTCATTCTTGAGCTGACACTACGGAAGAGTGAAAGGTTCTTCATGTAAAACTGTTATCAACAGAAATCTCTTGAAATACATTTCTGGTGGGTTTTTTGTCTTCTTTTTTGTCTAGTTTGTGGGGGTTTTTATTTATAATGTAGCAACATTATACACTTCTACTGAGCTTCTCCCACATTTACAGTCTTTTATCAAGAAGGGTTTTAAAAACTCCATACTTGTTCCTCTGCAGTGGTTACAGAGGTAGGCATCTTCTAAACACAAAGATTTGTTGAGGTTTTATGAAGGCTCATTATCTGAGGAATAATACACAAACTATGTGCAGTAATCTCTTCCAACGCAATAGAGCTGTCACTGCGTTTTGCCTCCTAATTCTTCACAGGGCACTTTGAAAGGCTAACCCTCTGCTCACAACTTCAGTTAAAAAAACAAACAAACAAAAATAAAATTAAGTCCTGTTTCAAAAAGCAGAAGGAATCATAGTTACTACACTGTGGCTTTTGCCAGAAAAAAAAAAAAATCCCATCATGAGTATTATGTTGCAGATCAAAGTTTCCCTTGTCTGAAGAAAATGTTACATACTGCAGCCTTACCCAAAACTACCTGATATGGGCATATTTTCCTGAAATATGGCACCATATGTACATCAGTAAACATTATGTGTAGAGTAAATTAAACCAAGCCTTATAATTAGGCAGTAAGGAAATTACTGCAGACCTGAAAGAGTAAATCAGCAGTATTAAAGCACTCTCTATTTCCTCTGGAGCACTTCAGAGCACTATAAAAACCTCAATGTCACAGTGATAAACACCTAGAAGTGCATTTTGAGGGAGACAAAGACGTGCATTCAAAGAAGCTCAAATCAAAATCCTCGATTGCAATTCAAGTAACAGTGCATTTTCCCTAATTTTTTAGTTCAGATTTTTGAAAATGTTTCTAAAAGTCCTTTCCTGAAGTAAATAACACCAGTTATTCTACAAATGGGAGCAGACAAAAAATGGAAGTATTGAACAGCATGCTAGGGGCTTGCAGCTCTTTCAGACCACGTTGGTGACATTCAGTGTGTCCCTACTCCTGTGGCCATAAATTCAGTGAAAGAGCAGAGGACTTTACCAAGTAGAGCATTGCTATCTCTGCCTTCCAAGTCAGTATCACCCCAGACTCCCGCCTAACACCTTTATCAAGCTGCAAAACCTAGAAAAGAACTACAAACCTAGAAAAGAACTACACACAATGCAGTACACATATTAAGTGAATACGAGGCATAAACACTTGCAGTGGCACAGAAATAAATCTGTATTAGCATCTGATAGACTGCTTTTGGGAAGCCAGCTTCCAGATTTCCATATTCAAAAGCACTGAAGTCACTGCAGGAGAAAATAAAACCTATTAAGCAACAAGGTAAAGGTGCTGAGTTTCTCACAAGCAAGAGCTGATGCCACACATGGCCTTAGGTTCAAAGAGGTTTAGATTAATCTGTGGCTGGCTCCCTTTAAAAAATGCCAGCATTGTGTCAAGATGCTTTTTCATGCAACAGAATGGGGCAATCTCAGCAATAACATTGCACTTTCCCTTGGAAACAGCCAAAAACTCCTCTTTGGTAATACAGCACAGACTCTCGTGGATCATCTGTTTAAGTGTGACCTTGCTTCAACTCTGCCTTTGCAAAATAAATCTTAATAAATATTCCTGCAAGACTGAATTTTGAAGTTACAACCTGCTTGGAAATTCTGCTACTACTTCACACTTGCATGAAGTTTTGCATCTTCAGAACACTGCATCAACTCTCTTACAAACTCTCAGTGTTATTATGTGAGCTCGGGAAGGTCTGTGACCCTTTCATTCTCTCTCTGTTTTCTTTCCCTATTTAAATTATACAGATCTTGAATTAAAAAAGGTGCCCTTCAGGATTTATAACCTTACCCAATGCTGTCTTGTTTGCAACAAAGGGCACATCAGAGAAGAACACACTTCCCCAGTGCCCCCAGAAATGCACCAATTGCTGCACTATCGACTGGCTCTACTGCTGGAAAGTCAAAGGACTCCTCACACAAACCTACCTTTAGGGTGCCTAAATTAGGAAGCAGATTGTTCATGACTCCCTATATACAAAGAGTTTATACAAAACATATCCTTGAAACCACAAGTCACCCTCCAGAGATGAACTCCGGTGACTGTAAGAGAGACTAAAGGAAAACCACTTCTTTATATCACCACTCAATTTCCATAACTGACGTCCCCCTGCCCCCTCAGTATGAGATTTTTATTTCTTTGGGAATGCTCTTCATCGTCTTTGGGAAGCTGAAAGGAGTTTGTTATTTAATGTATATTAAGTTTGATTAGAATTGGGTTCACTGTTTTCCACTGAAGATTTTGTTTTGCTTTTTGAGCCTTTATGCTTTCCCTGGGCTTATATCTTAATATTCTGATGCTGTGTACCTCCTAATGTTGGTACAACACAGAATACCTCAAGTGAAGCAGCTTCACCTTCAGAAGCAACTTTATTTTCTGTGCTTCAGATTATCCTTCTAAAACTGGACAAAAAGTCTTGTCCTCACAGAACACAGCAGAGAGGATAAACAAAAAAAATTAAGTCGATTAATCATGATTCAGAACACCAAGATTTAATTTCTAGGTGCTGCTGGCCCTCCCTACAGCATTTGCAAGTCATCTGGTCCATGTGTGAGACAGTATCTTTGCTGCAAAAAGATGATGATAAGATTTCCTCTTTTGGAAGAAGTCCTGTGTTTTCCTCAAAGCATCTACATTCTGTAAAGAAGCAACCTATGCCTATACTTGAGTAGAGAGATTTAAGCCCACAGACTGAACACATTACATAAGTGTCTATCCATAATATAATTGACATTGTATGGGTTAGCTGCGATAAAATCTGTTCTAACAGAACACATTCTTTCAGTTTTAGGTGTCCCGTCACTCTAATTCCATGAGTTAATATTCATGGTTTTTATTCTGAGACCCCTTCTAGAGTCTACACCAATTTTTGGCAGGCTTCAAAGTGCTAAACATTTTTTTTCCCCTAAATAGCATTCATAAACAGCAATACAACTTAATCTACGTGGAAGTGAGTGACATAAGGAGCAAATGGAGACATGCTGCTGCTCAAGGGCTGGAACAGAGAGAGATGACAAATAAGCCTAAGAACATGCTAAAGCCTGGGTTCTGGTTCAAACTGGTATAATCCATATTAAACAATGGACAGCCAACTGCAAGTACTTTCAGAGACCTATGGAGTTGACAAAAACTGAGTATGATTAAGACATTGTCACCAAGGTCTTTGTTTTACCAAATTTGAATGAATTAATTACAGGAGGTATTTGTCTCATCAACATTTAACCTTTTGAAAGTTTGACTTGCAGCCTGATACAGCTACTGAAACAGTACTACCAAGGATTTAATGATCCTTGTGGGCGCCTTCCAACACAGGATATTCTGTGACTAAAAGATAATACAATGATTGTAGATTGAAGGGAGGGATGTTGGAGAACATGGCTGATAACACACTGATGAAAATCATGCCCATAGGTGTAAGACACCAAGTGTCTTACAAAGGTATTTGGAAGAGCACATCTTAGCACAGGGGAATGTAAATGACTGATCAAATATACATAAGGGTCATGTGAAAGGATGTACTTACTGCATAATACATAAAGAACTGATTAGAGGTATAAAAAGGGCAAATATGACCTGGATATGTAATTTTTTTTTTTTTTAATTTGGCTTCTGCAGAGTGTGTGCCTGGTAGAAAGACACCACAGCACAGTCACTACTAATATTAGTTCATGCCTAAATGGCCAAACCTGATCCTGAGTACCCCAAAGTGTATCCCCATTCCTAGGATACTGACAGTGGCTATTGGGAAAAGCAGACACTGAAAAGAAGCAATCAATATCCTAACCCATCAGAAAGAGGAAGAACTTATCCAACCAATTCAGAAATCTTGGAAGTGCCTATTTTACACCTTTTAGCCTACAAATGAGCTCAGATGAAATCAGCAGTAGCAAGGACAAACCCCAGAGACACCTGAAAGCCATTTGTGGGAGATAATTTAGGAAAACAAGAGAAGAGAAGGCTTCCAGATCTTCCAGCACCTTCCAGTGCCTAAAGGGGCTGCAAGAGATCTGGAGAGGGACTTTTGGAAAGGGTATGGAGTGACAGGATGTGGGAAATGGCTTCACACTGCCAGAGGGCAGGGTTACAGAATCATAGAATTTTTAGGGTTGGAAGGGACCTCTGGAGATCATCCAGTCCAACCCCCCTGCCAAGGCAGTGGCACCTGGAGCAGGTGACACAGGAATGTCTCCAGGTGAGTTTGGAATATCTCCAGAGAGGGAGACTCCACCACCTCCCTGGGCAGCCATTCCAGTGCTCTGCCACCCTCAACACAAAGAAGTTCTTCCTCATGAAACTTTTAGTTAATGGCCATTAGTCCTTGTCCTGTTGCTGGGCATCACTGGGAAGAGTCTGGTACCATTCTGTGACCTCTGCCTTGGAAATATTTGTATGTATTGATGAAATCCCTCTTATTCTTCTCTTTCCAGATTAAACAGGCCCAGCTCCTGCAGTCTCTCCTCATATGAGAGATGCTTCAGACCCCTCATCATCTTTGTGGCCTCTGCTGGACCTTCTCCAGTAGCTCCTTGTTTTAAATGTACTGAGGAGCCTGGGTTATATTTTGGGAAGAAATTCTTCTCTGTGAGGGTGGCAAGGCCCTGGCACAGGGTGCCCAGAGAAGCTGTGGCTGCCCCTGGATCCCTGGAAATGTCCAAGGCCAGGCTGGACGGGGCTCGGAGCAACCTGGGATAGTGGAAGGTGTCCCTGGCCATGGCAGGGGGCTGGATAAAGGTGGGTATTAAGGTCCCTTCCAACCCAAATCATCCTGTGGTTCTATGAAAATCCAGGGAGGAACGGCAGCAGTGAGCCATGGGCTGGTGGGATGTGTCTGCTTCCAAGAACTTGCTCAGTCTGACTTAGGTTGATGTTCTTACTGGCAGTTTATAGTAAGACAAACAATTACATCTCTATAATAGTTTCTCAATTCCCAGGAGAGTTTAAAAGATGTAATTCCCCCAGAATAAGAAATATTGAAGTGACTGTGAATTGTGAGGCGGAATTTTATCACCGTGTATTCCATCCACAATCATTTCCCATGTCTGCATGTTCTGCAGATAATGAAATCAAATCTCAGAAATAAAGAGCTAAGTGACCTGGGGAGAAAAGGAAAAATCAGTCTTAGATGGGTGATTTCTGAAGACTTGCAAGACAGCCTAACTACCAACTGAAACAAACAAACAAAC
>VZRS01006895.1:318420-338999 GCA_013398055.1 Ifrita kowaldi
ACAAACAAACAAAAAAAAATATATATATATATATATATATATATGTGTGTGTGTGTGTGTGTGTGTATATATATACTTCATCACCAAACGTCTGTTGTAGGTTATCTAGTTTTATGGTGTTAACATTAAACTTCCAAAGTCTGAAAAACAAGCTTTAGGAGGGATTCATTAAAAACAAAAGGCATGATGATATTGAAAGTTGTCTCTGCAATGATTTAGCCCAAAATTGAAAGACTGAAATAGTGGAACTCTATAATCTCCACTGCAGCTCATTTCCTCGGAATCTTCAGGCCTCTCTCCCCAGCCATTACACCAAGCCCTCAGTGACACCCTCACACTCTGGAATTTAGCACAGAGTGCACAGGCAGGTCTGGGCAGACACACAGAGGTGCACTGCTGATTATTCATGTGATGAAGCAGAACATTGATTATGATTCTGAAGGATCATGATTTACAGTGAGAATGCACATTGTTGGAAGTAGACTCCATCTTCCTCTACGTTTGTGCAAAACCTAGCACAATTACGATTTAATCTTGATTAGTTTACTAGCAACTGCCACAATTTAATAAACATTATGCATGATTAACTTTCATAAATATCAGAAACTGTATTAAAAGCTTCATCTCCAAGCAGGAAAACACAGTTATCTGTGCTTCACTTTACCCACATCCAGAGTTCCAACCTCTCTGAGACTGAACATTCCATGGGGGTGAATATACATGAAGCACACAGCTTATTAAGAAAGGTGCCACTTTTATATCACGTTTCGGAGTAAATTTGGCTTTAGGGATGAGTAATTCAGGCAACTGCTGAGAGCCTCACACAGAACTAACTCATGTGTTAGTCTGCTACTTCCTTGAAGCAGTGAGAACAGAGGTGGGAGGCAACACATGGTCCCAGCTCCACTGCAGAGCCAAGGATCCCACAAATTTGGAGGTCAGAACAGCAGAGATCTTTCTTCTGTCATTAGCTGAGCAGCAGATGTGACACCAGGCTTTATACAGGAGACTCAGTGATTCAGATTGTCTGTAAGTCCACTGCAATGGGTCTGTTATTGGGCAGAATAAGCTCTGAGAATATGATCTTCAAACATGTCTGCTGACGGTTAAGAAGGAAGAGCTGAAATGAGCAGAGTTTTAGCAGTGCAGAGCACTGAATTCAAAATGCCTACAGGGGCCACTCTTTCCGAAACTATCATGCTGCAAAGAGGTATTTGGAGATACATTTAAATCTTTACATGGTTTGGCAGTTTTCTGAATTTGGGATCATTTTCATAGAGGCCAGGTAGAATTTTCATCATTATTATTATTGTTGTTGTTATTACTTAATTTTACAGAAAATGCAGAAATCATCTCAAATGGAGAAAAAAGAGGTCAAAAGAGGCAATCTGCCTTAACTTACAGGTGTGAAGAGAAACCTACAGATTTCTCCCTTTTCGTTGCCAATATTCTTTCACTTCTTTTCCATCTCAAGCTTTTCAAATTAAACTTTCTTTCTCATCACAAAACACAATGATAAATGTAATATAAGAAAGCCAAACGTCATGTTTTGAACTAGGTTTTGCAGTTATTCTCAAACTCATAGGATAGTTTGGGTTAGAAGGGGCCTTTAAAGGTCATCTTGTTCACTTTCCTGTGCCATGGGCAGGGCCATCCTCAATGAGATCAGGTTGCTCAGACCCAACCAATCTGGCCTTGAGTGTTTACAGGGATGGGGCATCCACCTCTCTGGAAAAATTGTTATTTATTATGACTTTCTGTATCTTCATAGGATCTTTATTTAATACAGTACCTTAGAAGTTCTCTTTGAAAATATTCTGCTCTTATAATTTTTCTTTTTCATATTCTGCTCATCTTTCCTGTTACTCCAGTGCAAGTATCCAAATAAAACACAAATAAGCACATATGCCAGTGTTTTTATGTCTGGGGTTTTTGGGCTGCCAAGGCGGGGAAGGTCTGGACAATCTGCCTCCCCTCCCACATGGAAAGACCATTGGGGGTTACACTTGGAATGCATTTCTTTCTTCCGTTTTTTTTGTCTCAGGAAATGCTGCTACTTTGCTTAATGTCATGTGCAATGTAGGGTCAGAACTAAATGAGGACACCAATTCTTTATAGCTCCACATGTGGCAAAACCAGTCTGAAGCTGGAAAACAATGGTTTCCTTGGAAAACCAAGAAACATTATAAAAAGCATGGCTCACCTGTCTTCGAAGGTCTCGTGTTTTCTTGGTCATCTTGTCAATGGCAATGTTGAGTGGGTCTCCCTTCTCCTTCCTTCCAGTCTGTTGAAAAAACCAAAATTTTAGAGTTAGAGAAAAATGCTCCAGGTAATATAAACTTTAAAAAAAAAAATAGTAAGGATTCATCAAAGGAAATTTTTGCTGCTTTTTTTTGTTTGCTTCCATCGACTTGTTATTTCCAAAGTGATGTTTTTAATGTGTTTATGTGCAGGAGGCACAGAAGATTATTTTAAAACAATCCTAAAGTGATAAGAACAAAGATTAAGGTGACTCACCGGAGAGTTCAGAACTTTTCCACCAATAAATTATGTGCATATATTATAGCTAATACTCCAAAAAATCTGGCAAGACCTTTCACTATAAAATGAATATTAAGAGTTTCTAATCTCCATCCTGCCAGGCACTGGGAATGTTAAACATGATAATAAGCAGCAACACAGCTTGAGGACAGAAGGAAAATGGTCCCTATGCCTGTAACAGGAATCATATTGGCAGACATTAGGTTCAGTATAAAGAAGAATTCCACTTAAAACACTTTCCTGCAGGAAGTCTCAAAGCAAAACTCCTCATGAAGATTAAAAAGGGGGGAAAAAAGCCTTTTGTGGCTCATAACCAATGGGGGAAAAACACGGTTTTTAGGTTCAACGGCATAAAAAGCATTAAGTGACTTTGTTAGCTGTATTACCTTTCTCTTAAGAGAAAACTACTTCTCTAAAGATTTGTCACATCACTTACACATTGAACTCTGTTTGAAAGCTTTTCATCAAGAATCAAAATGATCTTCCATCTTTCTGGCAGTACTCTTTCCTTCCCAAGGCTGTTTTCAAATGCTCCTATTTAGAATTGTTCCTTGCATATGATTAAGAGAGATTTTCTCTCTCCAGCTGAGCCTAATAGCACACGTTTCTGGGAGCTATTGAGAAGTCACTTTTGGGGTGGGATGGGGATTAAAGATACTCTTTCAATGATATCCTCTCACATGTACAGCACAGTTATCAGCCCTGCATTGGCAAGAGGCCTCTGTTCCAGTCTTTGCTTTAGGCATTCATTCCAGAGAACGCCTGCTTTCTGTTATTGCCTGTAATTCTAATTATGACATGAGGCCAAAGCTTTTATGATTATTTAGAAATCTGTATAACCCATCCCCTTTTTTTATTTAGAAATTCAAACATAACAGTATCAAGTGCCACCAGAATTTAATACAAAACATAAATTTACCTCTTAGCTTTCTAAAAAGAATCCATTACAAATTCTGGAGTTAATCACACAAATTGACACCAGAAAACAGAGAGAAAGCATTTTCTACCACACAAGAGGTGGCATCTGTGCCACCCGCTGATATTTTTATCTCACTTTTCTTGCGTTCATCCTTTGACTGAGTTCTTCTGGTCCCCAGCTGAAGGACCACGTCTCTTTAGCCTGAGCAATGTCAGCACAGCCTTTTAGTTTTAGACATTCTGAATTCAGTCCCTGGTATTTTGTTCAAGACAGCAGCTGCCATATGTGCACACAATTGAGCCTGTTTTCCAAGATGAAATTTCACAATAAAGCTGAGGCAGATAAGTTTGGTTCAGAAAGCCTCTCCTGACTGTTGGAATGGTCCAACAGGGACTGCCAGATGAGCCAGGCTCAGCCAGGTGCTAGTTTGTCAGACTGCAGAGTTATATCCTAAGAAAACTTAAAAAAAAGGAAAATTATTCCAGCTGTGCACTGTGCACTTGCTGCACCAAGTTTCCTTGGTGACATTTGTGTTCTGGGATGCTTTCTTTTCCCAGTCAAATAATTCAATTTATTTAATATTCTTTAAATTCTTCTCTTCCTTCTCATTATTTAAGCCTTAATGGACTGGCTTAGAAAGATCCATCACCAGAGAAAATATGTTAAAACTTCTTTTTTTTTTTTTTTTAGGACAAAGATAACCTTTATTTGGCACTTTTCCCCCCCCCTTATTTTTAATAAAATCAGGGCATAATTTGCTAAACAGGCCAAAATTCCTGTAAGTATTAATGCAATGTGAATAATCAAAGAGCAAACACCATGGCACTTAAGGCTACACAGGGATGGTATTTTACTGCTCTCAAACAAAACAATTCCTCTTCACTGATCTCATGCAGGGCAGATGTATTTTGTATTCACCACCAACATGGTGGGGTCAAGCAATTAATACTTGGCACCCACTTAGGGGGTCAGAAAGTTGTCCTTGAACAGGAACTTGGGAATCCTTCCAGGGTAGTCAGCTACGGGATACAGTGACACTAAATAAATTAAGCATTTGATAAACTGCACCATTTAGAGGAAAAGCCTCCTGGTTATTGGAAATAAAAGTAGAAATTTTGAGATTGACCTCAAAGTTTGTAATTCAGGCTCCTAATCTGGGTGTTTCGTATGTCTCGTAGGAGGAAACGCTCACTGAGAGCAGGCCCATGGTAGCCTAAATCCAGCACCTCTCCTAAGCCTGTCTTCAGATCTATCCGGTAACTTTTTGACTCCAGTTTTAAATAAACAGTTCTTACATAAACAGTGGCCCTTAAGGTACACCCTATTGTGAAACACAAAACAACTGGGAACCCTTCTGTGACCCTTAGGCCACACAACACAAACTGTCAATATCCATCTGGCCAGGCCCTTCTCCCTCCAAAACACAACAAAGCCTTTTGCACATTGCTGTGTGCAGTTGCCCAAATCGTGCCTCCATGCTGCCTGAGATGCTAAATGGGATGAACCAGTCTGTGCTGGAAAACGCACCAAACCGAGAGATCCAGTTGAGCTCTCTCAATGGCAGTATTTTATTAACTCACACAAATATGGCGGAAGTCTCACATTCTGCATCATTTTTACTTACCCAGGAACTTTAAGTGTCCCTCACCTGTTACTTATAAAATGGCTACTCCTTTTTAATCTGTATACAAACCCCCTTCTTCACTGCCTGATTTCAAAGAAATTTGTTTAGTAAATCACATTATTGGAAAATAACTAGCATGGCATGTGATGCTACATAGCTTCAGGCAGGTCTGTCAAACACCATCTGCTCTGTGCTGAAAATATAAGTTTATTAAAGTTTATTTATTTAAGTCCTTAAATACTCTTATTTTATTGTTGCTCTGTGATAAATTTTTGGCCTTCATTCCTAGAAGGGATAGAAGGGAATTTATTCATTTCCTGAAAAAATGAAAAAGCTTGGTATTGAGCCTTTTGCCGTTTCTCTGTTAATCTTTTTCAGCAAAGGGAAGAAAGATACTTTGGGATGAAAAGGAAGTAAAAATTGCTGCTGGCATTGGGTTAAAAGGAGAAGGAGGAGAAACGCACAGAATTCCTTGAATGCCAAAATATCTGTATTCAAGTTCCTATGGACAGAATTACATCTATTCATGGTGTAATGAGGAGAACTTCGCTACAGGAGAATATATTAATCAAGTCCCTGATTTCTTGTGACCATTAACAGCATTTGCATACTGCTTGTACTCGAGATATTTTCAAACAATTTTCTCAGTCTGAGCTGCTTCCATTCTAATTTCCTTAGAGCTCTTCCCTGCCCATTTGATTTATTCTCAGTTCAGGATGAGCCAATTCCCACAGGCTCCTGACCAGGGGCTGCAGAGTCCCCCAGCTCAGGAGAGGGTCTTCCACTGCATTTCTGCCCCAAGGCTGCAGCTCCCTCCCAGGTCACTCAATGCCAGATCCAGCTCCCTGAATATAATATTCAAGTGTTTTTAAGCCTGATTTGCCACCTGACGTGACAAGCTGTGTAGTTTCTCAACACATCCATGCCTGGTAAGTGGAAGAAATCAAGATACTGACTGTTCTGTTACTACAGAAGATGCCCAGAGTCTCAACCAGTGTCAACAATACTACCTGAACAATAAAGACAGAATACAGTCATTTATATTAAGCAAAGTCTGAAAAGCTTCACAGGTAAAACTGCATGATATTAAGGCTAGAACTTATTTATACAAGGAACTTCAACTTCATTTGGATAGGAAATGAAATAACATAAGAACAAAAAGCACTTATGGATGGTAAGAAATTTCAGCATCTGCTGAATGCTAGAATGATCTCTGCTAAGGTATAGCGCTGGTTTTCCTTTTTACAAAGACCTTTTCCTCTCCTTCCTTTTTTTTTCTTTTTACAGTTTAAACTGTTAGAGTAAAATATTAAATCCCCAAAATATGCATCACACCTATTAAGGACATTTACATCCCACAATTTTCTCATTACAGAACTCTTTTGATCAGCATGAGGTACTTAACAGGACACTTTTCTAGCCCCAGAGAATACCACAGAACCAAGACAAGGACAGTCAGGCCAATCAGCCCAGAGACTCAGTGCATTTTAGATGAGATATGGTCAACCTTGGAAGAAGATGCTGCAGACTGGAACTGTGTTGCTGGTTTTTAATAATTCCAGATACCACTACTAAGGAAATCACAGAGCTCAAATTTCAGCACATGAAACAGATGAAATTGCTACTACCAGAATTATTATTAGAAAGACAGATGCTACTGTAATGAATATCCTTGCATTGAAAAGTTAGGATCACTTAGAGATGTGAGAGAGGCAAAGCCACTACTTGGAGCACGTTATTTTAGAAAAATGCCAGATGATCAAGGCTGACAATGGAAACCTATAAAAGGAGGGATGGAGCGCCAAGAAATACACAAAAAGTGGGGCAACTGCAGGCCTGCAACATAGTACCACAGACAAAACCCCAACGTGTATCCCAGCTAAAGGAGTGATCATAGAGAGCACTATTTTCCTTTCAACTTCGTAATTTACAAGCTCAGGGTTTCAATTTAACAATAACAATATCAATAACAATAATCTGTGTAAGATGTTTTGGAACCACTATTTTCAGACATTCCCCTGTTTTCTCCGTTGCTTTAGATGTCAGCCAAAATATCTGGGAGAGCTCAATCTCCTAAAACATCATGTGTTCCACGTCCAAGACACCTCACTACTGTTTCAAGTAATTTAGCCTCCAGGAGACAGCTGGAAAGATTATCTATTGATCCAAAAGCTACCAAACACTGATATATTTTCATATTTTCATCATCCCCTAGGTGGAGGGCTCCATTATTTACAGTTTATTCAGAACTTCAATATCGCAATGTTTTATTAAGGCGTAAATTGCTCCTCAAAAATATATCTGTTCTAATATTTTATTTTAAATGTTGAACAACATCACTCCTTTAAAACTACGCCAGTGTTCAACAGCCCTTTTAAAAGTGATGAAGAGAAGCTTAGTTCTAAAAGGAAAAACATTTTAAACGACAGGCATAGGCTGCATCAGTGCTTTTAAGCAGAAATCTAGGTTTAAATACCCCAATACATAGTCCCCCTCTGACAGAAGATGATTCATTTTGGGTCAGGAAAAGGCTAAACAATATATTCTAGGAGAAGTAGAGACTAAATTTCACTGGAAGTTGAAAATTCTAGCGATTTTCTAGGGAGATTGCTCAGGAAAACCAGTTTTACAAAATCTGTGTGATTCCTCTAGAGACAAGCTGAAAAAGACAGCTTAAAATAATAAATTTAAGGAAAAATTGAACGGTAAGAAGTCTCTTGGGATTGTGGTATGAACAGGAATTACTGTTGTACTCAGCCCAGTGATTTTATCATATTTTTACTCCTATAAATTATTTAGGTTTTAAAATTTATTCTAAGTAACTACATTGGTGGTTCTTCAATCACCCATTTTCCAGCTTCAGTTTTGCTATAGAAACCCTTCCTGGGGAATGAAAAATTTGTATGTTCCCATTTCCTCTTAATAATCCATTTATTTCTTCAGGAGAAAAAAAAAAAAAAAAAAAAAAAAAAAAAAAAAAAAAAAAAAATTTTTAACAAGGAGAGAGAAAAAANAAAAAAAAGAGAATTTTGCACATAAAGGGGGTAAAAAAGGTTGTGTAGTAAAGCCTTTATAGCTTTGTTTAGTTGGTTGCAAAGAAGAAAGGCTGAGTCACCACCAAGAAAGGACAAGACAGAAATCATGGAATCACAGAATGGTTTGGATTGGAAGGGACCTTAAAGCCCATCCTACTCTGCCCCCTGCCATGGGCAGGGACACCTTCCACTATCCCAGGTTGCTCCAAGTCCTGTCCAACCTGGCCTTGGACACTTCCAGGGATCCAGGGGCAGCCACTGCTTCTCTGGGCAACCTGTGCCAGGGCCTCACCACCCTCACAGGGAAGAATTTCATCCTAATATCTGATCTAAACCTGCTCTTTCAGTGTGAGGCCACTCCCCTGTGTCCTGTCAATCCAGGCCCTCATAAAGTCTCTCTCCGTATTTCCTGTAAGTTCCCTTCAGGTACTGGAAGGCCACACTGAGGTCACACCAAAGCCTTCTCTTCTCCAGGCTGAGCAATCCCAATTCTCCCAGCCTTTCCCGCTAGCAGAGCTGCTCCATCCCTCTGATCCTCCTGGTGCATCCTCCGGATGGGCTCCAGGTGCTTCCTGTGCTGGCCCCCAGGGCTGGAGCAGCTCTGCAGGTGGAGTCTCACCTGGGAGGGGCAGAATCCCCCCCTCCCCTGCTGCCCACCCAGCTGCGGATGCAGAGATCCCAGCTTGTTCAGGATGAGGCTGCTCTGCAGTAAAACTCTGAGTTACAGCCCCTTCCCTTCCCTTCCACAAAACTGCACAGTTCCAGAATGCCACTCACTAAATAATCTGCTCATAAATGTATGATACAGACAATAAGTTGTCCTTAAATAAAACAATTGCTCTCAGCAGTGTTTAATTACCTTGTGACCAGTGAGTCTATTTGGTTCCAGGGTAGCATGAATAATTACAACTATGGAGAAAGCTGGGAAAGCCACATCCTTGCAATCTCAGATAGTAAATAAAGACAATAAAATTAAAATGAACCATGAGCTGGACACAGTATCAGTACCTGAGGTGTGCAAAGCTTATCCTTGGCCTGCATCCAAGCAAGTTTTATGTAGGTCTGTACATAATTAAAATTAAGTATGTAATAAAATAAAGAAATAATGAAAACTGTACCCATTAATGGTTGAAGATTCTCTTGTTATAGTTTATGTATGTTTTTTATGCAGGCCACATCACCACAGTATCTGAATGCCTTCAAGGGGTGAATTGGTGAATTAATTGGTTTGTTTAATATCAGCCATGTGCAGTTTCTTCTTTTATCCTCTCCAAAGTGGAAAAACTTTTGTGTAGGGGAGTATTTTACTTTGGTTTGTGGCCATTATTTTTCTTGTTTTGCATAATTCACGTTTGTAACTACTTCTTGTCTTTTGGCAATAACCAAAGATTGTCAGAAACATTATCAGTGACAGCAGTTGGATTTGAAACACCAGTTAGGATTAGGGTTTGATCATACTGGTTCCCAAGTGGCAGCTGCTGTTATTGATTGGTATTTACCCATAACCACGCACTGGCATCTAAGCTTCCAAACAAAAAAAAAGAAGAACTGGCTGAAGAATTTATATTTATAATGATATTAGAGGCTGCATAAAATGGAGAACTTTTTCACTCTTGAGAATGAAGGCAGCAATGTTTTGGGTTTGGTGATCTTTTTTTTCCATTGGTAAATGATACACTGAATATTTCTGTATTCTGGGTTTTTTTTTAACAAGGGTTTCCAAGATTACTGTGGCGAGGACATATTCCTGCTTTTCTACCTACCAGCCAAGACTGGGTTTTACAGCATACTGAGGCACTGAAAATTCAGAAAAGGCATCTGGTGGGACTTTCCTAGGTGACAAGGCACGTGTAACGTCCAAATCTCATTGATTTTTATTGCATAAAATACATGCATTGTTTGGGGGGAGGTTTTTGGAATGGGGGGAAAGCAATGCAGCTGTGAGAAATTCTTTCCCCTGGCAAGAATGTCCTGACATAATTTAAGAGTTGTGTCATTTAATTAAAGTCAGATTATGAAGTAGCACACTCTGCTGTTCCAGAAAGCAGTGACAGCGCTCAGGGTAGGACCATCCCATTTAATTTTACCATCTTGAAATACTGAATCAAATTTAGTTATTTTAGCTCCTTCTATATTCAATATATAGTGACAGGCGTTTTTAGAGCACCCATCTGTCTTGCATATTTATTTTAATACAGAATACTTATCATCACAGGGGATTGCTTCTCTCCCTTGACAGTGGAGGGGAGCTTGAAGTATTTGAGGATTAATTCTTAAAAGAATACTAAGCTACATGAGATAAACTGCCTATTTAATAGCTGCAGTGGCTGTCCAGCCCTCCTACGGATCAGGCTGGAGACTGTACCTTGGACAAATGTGTGATTTGCATGATTTTCTTCCAGAGAATTAAAAAATACAGTATTATAAGGGCGTGTTTCTTACAAGCTTCTGCACAGGATATTCCTGTCCTCCCAGGATGGGATATTTTGAGGTCCTGAAAATCATTCACATTTTTCCCCCCTCCCTCTGAAAGAAACACACTTCATAATTCAGATTCAATATCGGAGCTTAAAAGTCTCAGGTCCTTTTCAAGCTGGCAGCCTGTCACAAGTGGGGTCCCTCAGGGATTAGTGTTGGGCTCAACATTGTGCAATATTTTCAAACAGGCAAAAGAGATGTGGGCAGGCTGGAGAGGTCCAGAGAGGGGCCAGGAGGATGATCCAGGCACTGCGAAGCTGCCATGTGAGAAAAGGCTGGGGAACTGGGTCACAGAAACATCACAACTTAATGAAGAAAACCAAAAACCCCTCCAGTTATATCTGGATTTCTCTAATCAGATAAAGACATATGGCAACATCACCCTAATCTGGAACTGAAGTTTGCTGATAACGGGGGGAAACAAGGGAATGAAGCTGGAAGAGCCAAAACTAATAACCTGAGAGAGGTTTTCTGATATGTCCTCGAGAAATCTCTGGCAGTGTGTGTGCAATGTGATCTCTATCGCTGGGAATGCAGGGGAAAGGAGTTAGCATGCAGGTCTGCTCCTCATCCTGGTGTCTGTCCTACTGTCCTTGGGAGCTGTGATGGGATGTCTGTGAAGCTTCTCCTCATTCCTTCCTGTTTGGGGGGTGATTTTATAACAATATGTATTGGAATTTTAATCTGGTGGAGTATTTCTTGTAGTTAAAGAACATCTTTTCCTTTGCAATGCTTACTCAGAGGACTCAAAGAGGAAAACATCAGGGTTTTCATAGAAGAAACTTCACATTTCTATTCAGAAGATGTTGGTACAGAAAATTGATGCTGTTACACTTAAATGCTTACAAAAAATAGAATTTTTGAGGAAAGAAATGTGAATGATGTAAACTGTTATAAAAACATCAGCCTCACTGAAGCCAAACTAATTTACACCAGCTGAGAATCTCCCCACTCATCATTTAAGCAAAATCTTGCAGATGTTTCCATTTAGAAGGTCAGAAATGTTTACTCCAGAATTCAAAATTATTCTAATTTCTTCACAGACTTCTACTTGCAAAGGGTCCACTACAAACTCCTCATTTAACCACCAACTGCTCTGCAGCTGTAAATTGCAATCTGCTTTTAAATTACTCCTGGATGCCTTCTCCTAATCTAAAATAACGAGAAAAAGGAGGTAGTACACAATTTTTTCTTTCCATTCAGATATCAAAGCCCTTAGCGAAGGGCTATGTAAATAAAAAATGTCAAAATTTATCTACTTTAACACAAGCTCTGCAGAAAAGTCTATTCTATTATTTTAAGCACAATAATGTTCCTGAGTCATATATAGTTATTAACAAAGTCTTATATCACGCATTCTGTTAAAATTCTATCAGTGAAAAAGTTGATGCAATACAGGCAACTATAAAAAGAGGAGGGGTAGAGAAGTACAGAATGTCTTACAACATGTACTGAACAATACTTCATGTATCTAAACTCTGAAATATATTGACTAAATCTTTGTTGTGTCCCTGTCACAGATTAGCGGAAATACTTGTCAGAGCTCTTAGTGGAGGTGATATTGATGTCTGGTACTTCTGTCAGTTTTATGTCTTATTCACTACGAAGCACCTTAGCCTTTCTCTTCCTGGCTGGTTTTAGACTAAAGGGTGCATTAGGAGTCACAGGAGTTAAATGCAGGACACTTCCCGAGACATCCCAGCATTCCTTGAAAACATCCTTTTAGTATTTTCCAGCTCTCTCACTCGGAGGAATAGGAGAACTACATAATGTTGTTTGGTTACAAGCAAAGAAGTTTTTGTTTGTTTATATATTTAAGGAAAAGGCTCCATTTGATGACAACACTTGACTGGAATGTTGGCTTCCATAGTGTGGACCTTTATGCTTTTTTTTTTCCAGCTTTTTCACCAAATAAGCACCTCTGACAAATGAAGTGACCAGTGGAGGTTCATCAAAGCATTCACAACACTTACAGGTATAAAATGAGCGTTTCTCGTGAACATACTGAAGCTCCAACTCTGCCATTCTATTTAAGTACAGAATTACTGCTCATGGCACAAAGACAGGTATTACTCAGAATTCAACCCCCCCAGTTGTGGCCTGTCTGTGCCCTGGAAGCACAGAACTGTGTTGGCAGCACTTTCAGTGCTTTGATTAACAAATATTACTGAAAAATAGGATTTCGACTGCTTGGCTGCATCTGTCACTATCTAATAGATCTCTGGATGAGATGTGTATTGACTATTACATCTGCATTTCTTTCTTTTTAATTGCATCATGCTTATATTCCTTGGGTGATCCATGAGGAAACGAATCTTGTTTATGTCCAATCAAAAATGTGTTCATCAAGGCAGGCAGCTGAAAGTCAATGTCAACTCAATATTTCTACTTATAAGAGAGAACTAAATGCTTTTTCCAATTAATTGTTAGTTTCTTTCCCCTTATCTTTCCAGTTTCCTCCAGACCACCCAGGGAGGGGATTTTCTCTGTGTGTTCTCTTTAATAATCCAACTTGCTCTGAACACTTCTAATTACAGTACACAGTGAAACAATATTTGACATTATTTTGGGTGATGTTTCTTGCATCCAGTGAAACCCCTGCTGCTTTCCAGTGCTGAACCCTACTCAGCACCTACTGTGCAGCCTTCACAATACCTGTGGATGTGTCAGACTTTCTGAGGGCAGTGGCATGTGCCTGGCAAGAAGGGTTTTCACTCTGACACTCTCCTGTGAAAACCCCACCTGCAAGCAAACAATGAGCGTGAGCTTTAATTGCACCTGCACCATAACTGCAGCTCCTGTTTGAAATGAATGGAGACAGAGCAAAGAAAATAACTCAAACCTCATTGTGGTAATTAACCTTTCACTTTGAGTACAGGCTTTTTTGTGTCCTCATGTTTCTTTGTAGGATATCACAACCATGAGGCAACAGGGATGAAATAAAAGAAAATAAAATTTAAAAAAAAAATAAAAGGAGTTTTTAAACTCCAACCAGACTTCCAAAAGAATTCAAGAGCAAAGGACCAGCTCCGTTTTCACAGAGCAAAGCCATGGTCTATTCCTGCCACCGCCTCAGATCAATGTGTTAAGTGATATCCATTCAAATTACTTGTCCATTTAATCAGAGGAAGTGAAACACAATTACAGGGCATTAGTGCAAAAGCCAGCACAAAATAACAGAATGTCCATGTGGGATATCTGAAGCAAAAGCCTGTTGAAAATAACTCTGTGACATTTTCATCAACAGTCTTTTTTACAGGAAAAGAAACCCTTTGGAAATTCTATTACAAACTAATTAGGCATAAAATAATGCTTTAATTCTACAGACTGATTAGAGGCCTTATTTTTTCTTGTAGATATCAGAAATAGTTTTGGCTTTTGTTCTGTTATTAGAATAAAATTAAATACATAAAGACCTTTACTGAAATGATAACTGCTGCATTTACAAAGCCTCTCTGTGCTCCCTCTCAAGTCAGCAGGCGTTTTACCATTATTTCCATTGAATGATTGGAGCATTCATTTTTCATGGACACTCCGAATTTCCAGTGAATAAAAGATTTATTTTTGGAATCTTCAAGCAGATGACTTAGATTAAGTAGGGGAAATGGGAGCAGGGAAGGGTAGGGACAACTCCTCCTGCTGAAGGCAGCGCTGCCAGTTTGGTGGATTCCAAAGGACAAACCTGCCCAAAAAGCCCTGCCCGGAGTCCCCAGGGGGGATATGCTGGGGTGGGCACTGGTGCCTGCAGTCCCTCTGACTCTTCCACCCCAATCTGCACCACAGCTCAGTTTCAGTTGAATAGGTAAAAAATGTGCCCAGACCAGAGCTGCAAAGGAAATAAGGATTTCTGAATCCCCACAACAGCAAAGCAGACTGAACCCCTACATGTTCCTCAACTATTAAAATAAAAATATAGGACCTAGAATAATCTCTGTGTGTGTTAGAATCTCACTTTTTAAAAATTTTATTTTATTTTTGTTTGCTTGTTTTGTTGGGTTTTTTAAAATTTTAAATCCCCTAAATCAATTCACGACCTCAGGACAGAACTGAAAAAAGCTGCAAAAAGCCTTCTCCTTCCAGACCTAATTGGATTTTTAAGATCCAGAAGAGATGGGGGCCTGGACTTCACTCAGCGCAGTGAATCTCCTGGAATGAGGTGACTTCACTTTTTTCAAGAGCCACAATGCATAGCCCAGGTCTAGGTGCCCCTGTGGTAAAATCACTTAAAATGACCATCTTGTAATTCTGAGCTCAGAGACTCTGAGGTCTTTAATTGGATTTGGCCCTTTATCTTCTATATTCATGAGATAGTAATTAATTTGACCATCCCTGTCTGGTCCACAGGGTAATTGAATGAATAGCTCTGCACAGGCACATAAATGCCTCAAAAAAGAGTTATTACTATGACTGTGCAGTATGACGAGTTAACTCTGCCCCGTTGATAATGATGGCATTGAAATTCCCAAGGAAAGTGCCACTGGAGCCCGTCTCAGAGCTAATGGGAAAGGAAGAAAGGATGTGAATATGCAACATGCAAAACCACTGCACAGTTGATACTCTGCCCTTTAAAACAGTGACAATTAAAACTTAATCCTATTTTTCCAAATTTCCTTGCTACACCTTCATCTTCTGGCACTACTAAAACCCTGAAAATACCTCAGAAGGGGTTAAAAGCAACTTAGATCTTTTGGTAGATTGCCACAAAGACTTCTTCTAGGAAATGAAGTGGAAAAATGTTAAAGAATGTTAAATGAAATCACAGCAGACTGAAACCTGTGGTTCCAGTGCAAGACCTGAAATAAATTTGAAACAGATGCTAATTGGCACCACCTTCACTCTGATGTTCATAAATGAAACTGAATGAGACTTCAGAGGTGCCAGAGGAAGACCGGCCATGCAAAGAGCATTAAAACGGGCTTGGATTTGGTTTGTCAGCTCCAAAGTTATTTATATCCTTCTAAGTTATCTAGATCCTTCTGAAAATTCATCCAATGAGACACATGCATACATTTTTAAAAGGACTGAAAAGGACTGTGGAATTGCAATTCTTAAATTACCCTGGATATGCCTTCCATTATCAATTAGCATTGGCTTTGGAGGTGAACTACAGATCTGGGGTTGTACTGAGTTTTTCACTGCTGGACATTTTTCCCTGAGGAATGGGTAATGGTTTGTATCAAGACAAACAGGGTTGTTTGCAAATCTCAGTACAAATCATGCACTGCCACAGACATCTGCAGCTGTTTGGAACCCCTTTTAATGACAAATGCTTACAGAAATTAATTGCACGTGGTGAAAGTGCTGACTGACTCCTACATCTTGTTTGATCCTTTCCCTCCTGAAAAACTTGATGTCATAAATCAAACTTATTTTTAATATATAAGGATATCAACTATTTTAAATACTGTTATTCCAGTAATTCAGTAATTTGGCCCTTCTGTGACTTCAATATCAATTTCTGCAGCAATACAATGCAGCATTCCACACTTCCTATTTGTTGCTCTATTCTTATATGCCACAACCTATAATTCCACTGGCATGATCTTCAATACTATAACTGAATAACAGTCTACTATAAAAACAAATGATTTCACTAAAACAAGAACAACTATGGAGCTTCTGCATGTTCCGCTTGGTCGTGATGTGCACCCAGAGGAGAACAATGGAATCCACAGTCTATGGGAACTTGACTCTACTTCTAATTCCCAACCCTGGTTTCTAATAGACTACACGTAAGTGAAGTTTTCTTCAGTACGGCAATTAGTGTTAAGAGTGAGTCAAATCCATGATGATCAAATGCCTAAGAAATTTAAAAAAAAAAAAACAACAAACTGAAGCTCAGCAGGAGAAACTCTGTGGCTTTCCACACCGCATGATGCTTTTCACTTCAAAACGACCAAGTAAATTACTGAGAAAAAGTTACTGTGAATAAAATGGGCTGCACTGTGTTAAGTAATTATTTCTAAAGTGTGAAATGGGTAGGAAGTATCTCATCTTAAAGTAGTGCCATGATGCATATTACCTCTCTGGTATAAAGTGAACAGTCTTTTTTGGTTTTTTTTTTCTCCTTCTTTCTTCTTTATCTTGCAGGAGCAATCACAGGAATGAAAACTACTTTTCTAATGATTTTGTATGTGGGAGAGAAGTGTAAAGGCTCAACCTGTGAAACTCTGCTGTGCTCCACTATTTGTACTGTGCTACTGTTTCGAGGAGAATTTCGAGAGTTTCATGAGCTCTCAGGAAATCACAGAATGGTTAAGGTTGGAAAAGACCTCTAAAATCTACTCCAACAGTTAATCTAGCACCGCCATTTTCACCACCACAAGCTCAGTAAATTACGAATATATTTGGGTGATGTTCCCCATTTAAGGAGTGCAGGATGGAGTTGTGATCTCCTGTGTCAAAGAGCAGCATTTTCAAGAGTGTTGAGGGATGCAGCTCAGGGAAGGTTTGATTTGTGGAACAATGCAGAACACAGCTTGCTTTAAGTTTGTCCTTGAAGCATGTTGTGCCACCAACCCATTCTGTCCCTCAGTCCTGGAACCAGTGGTAAAAGAAGGTCATTTTAATAGAAAAGTTACCTCTCAGCACGGGGTAGGAAATATCCTGCTTGCTTCTGAGAGAACAGAGGGGATTCTTGCAGTTAATTAATACCTAGATGCATAACAACAGGCTGCAAGAAGAAAAGGTTGTTTTTTCTTTTTGTTTTTTTTAAACAGCTATTATTAAAAGTTGCAAGGATTGAGGAGAAGAAAGAGGAAACCCATATAAGAATCAAAGAGGAGCCTTCCTCCAGACAAAAGGTGACACAAATTGGTCGTAATGACCTGGCTGAATACTGCTGTCTATTTAAAGCATAATTACACAGACATTAAAATATTTATGCAGCATTCATGTGAAATTCAGTCCCAGATAAATACCAAGAGATAGTAGAGATTAAATAAGAGAATCCTAGTTCAGGTTTAACGGCTGATAAGCATGACTATTTTTCCTTAATATTTTTCCTTAATAATCTGTTTCAACAACATGCAATACAGGCTTTTGTTTTATTTTGTTCATACACACAAAAGATTCATTCCAAAAAGATCAGAAAGGGTTATTTTCTGAAATAAAGTATCACATGGATATCTAAATTATGCTTTGCAGGGATACGACTTCTGAACCCTCAGAGCCATTCAGTGACTGCCTAAGATAAAGAGCAAAAGTGCATCTACAGAGTGTAAACTCATTTTGGCATCTGTCCTGAAACTATCTTTGAGGTTTGACCTTCAGAAGAACTTCACAGAACACAGATGGCTTGGCTAGGGCTGGCCACAGGAAAGTGTTTAACAAGTCAGCATTGCGAAGCAGTTGGAAATGATGCAGAACAGGACTCTAAACAGATCAAGTGAGCTCTGCTGAGGTATCTGTGCGTTCATAGCTTGTGCTCTGGGATCAGGAAGCGTTACCTCCGGCAGGGGAATGGAGAGAATACTTTAGTTTCATTAGAGCTTGGAAATGATATTTTATTATTTCCAATTTTTAATACTTTATTATTTAATTAATTCAATAATTAAATTTTATACTTCAATAAATGTTTGAAATAGTTTCATAAATGTGTGCACTTCCAAATACAACAATTGTTAGACGGGGTTAGCCTGGATTTAGAGGTAAAATGCCAAGTGATTTTGGAAGCTTCCCCATGATGTAGGAGAATGACACAAAGTCGCCAATGTTACAGCAGGACAGGTCACTTTGTCATATTCCTTGATGGCTGCATTCCTGCTGGGCATGGACAGGGAGTGGACAACCTCAACTCCATGACAACACCAGACAAGGTACTGATAAATGTCTCTGGTGAGCCTGTTTAATCTCACATGCTCATGCAAAACAAAAGGAATGTGTTTACGAAATTAATATTTCATTGGCTTCTCTTTAGAGAGAGATCTATTTCTTTAAAAAAATAGTTGCCTAAAGTGCACAACTGCGTGCACACATTTACAGGTATTTTTATACTCAAAGATGAAATTTCTTTCCTTAGATGACTTCCTAAATCAAGACGAGAGTGCCCATCAATCATTTCATACAGCTAAAGAGTAGAAATTTTGGTAAAGAGTGTTTTTTTTAAAAAACAAAATGAGGCTGGTTGCATGACTGCCTATGCCAGCATTCACTTTGACTGATGAACTCCAGAGCAGTTTATTACAACAAATAGCATCTCCTACTGAAATTCTCTCCTTCTAATATCATTCGGCTCTACAAAAATATGTTTTTGACATCAGAAACAAATTGCAACAACGTGCAGAAGAATGAGTTGTTGCCTCTGAAAGCTATTTCCAAAATACCGCACAACTTCAAATTTTATCAAGACAAAAGGAAAGCCGGGTGACACATATTTATGCATTTGTGTGTGTGTATGCAATGCTTTTGTAATTCAAATACACTATGTCTGACCATCAAACAATCCAAATAACTAAAAAAAGCCGTGTTTTCTTGACTGGTATAATCAATATTTTCAACACTAAGAAGGACAGTGCCCAATATTATGCATTGTGTTAAATATCTTATTTCAACTGCCACTTTGTTTTTATATCACTCCCCTCCTTAACTGGGCAGGATAAGGTTGAGATAAGGGCAGGGAGAGATCCCTCTGCAGTTACTGTCATGGGCAAAACAGACTCAACTGGGAGAAACTAGTTTAATTTATTACCAATCAAATCAGAGTAGGACAATCAGAAATAAAATCAAATCTCAAAACACCTTCCTTCCACCCAGAGAAATGCTATGGACCAGCAAAAACTGATGTGGAAAATTATTTTCTTCTGAATACAGAATATCACAAAAAGTTTTGGCTTGGTATCCTCAGGACTTGTGTCTTAAATTGACTTTTGAATTAAATTGACTTAACTACTTTTGTTATCACTGCTGATATTTTTTCTTCTAAGAAAAGACAAGCATTATAAGAATTGGTTATTTCTGTAAACCTTGAATCTAGTGAGTTAAATCTGACCATGATTCTTCCCTTCTGTAATAAATCCTAATAACCCAACTGGATTTATAACAGCCTATTATACAGCACATTCATGAATATAGACCAATTTTCAGTTTCCTGGACTAGAAATCATGATCACATCTAATCTCCTGTGCCTGACAATAAGTTTATGATGTTTAGTGGAAAAGCTCACTGACTTCAGAGGTCACTGAATGAGATCACAAACTATTTTATACAGCACAGTTTTTAGTAAAAAAAACCTCCAAAATACCCAGTAGACAAATGCTCCTATTGCTTTTTGTGTTGCTCGATACCACTTGGATTTTATAGGCCTTTTTATTCCCCAGATGACATGCTGAAATAAATACATAAACTCAGAGGTTTTTGTTTTTGTTTTTGTATTTTTTTTGGTTTTTTGGTGGGTTTTTTTTGGGGTTTTTTTTGGTTTTTTTTTTTTTTTTTTTTTTTTTTCTTGAGTATTTTGGGAATTTCAAAGGTCACATTTTGAGGTTGGATGCCCCATCTCTGGGCAGGCCCCATCCAAGGTCAGGCCGGACAGAGCTTTGATCTAGTGAAAGATTTCCCAACTCACAGCAGAAGGGTTGGACCAAATGATCTTTTAAGGTCCATTCCATGATTCACTGGGATTCTGAAGTGTATTTTTGATTCAATATGTTTTTTTTCCTAAGCAGAGTAATTGAAACGACTCAAAATCTGCCCTTGGTATTATCAGAATGAGAATTAATTCACTAGTCTTAGAAACAAAATTTATATTTCTGAAAATGTCCCAGATTTTCTCTCTGCATTCTCCCATTCTCCCACTCTGTGGAGTAGCTTTGAGATCGTCGTTGTGCTCTGCTGGAAACGATGCACAAGAGTGGTTGGATCAGCTGGGGAGTTCTGTGAATTGGAATCAGAATTTGGGCTCAGATTTGATCTCAGATTTGATCTCAGATTTGGTCTAGGGGTATGATTCTCGCTTCGGTGCGAGAGGTCCCGGGTTCATATCCC
>VZRS01006895.1:339151-438101 GCA_013398055.1 Ifrita kowaldi
TGCTCCCCCCGTGCTACCGCAGCCAGAGCACACAGAGGAGTGTAATCTCCGTGTCCTTGAGACACTGCTTTGAAAAGTTTGCTTGGTCCTTTTTTTTCTTCCATCTCAGGCTCAGTTTAAAGGCACAGAAAAGGCACAAAATTACTTGTTTGGCATAAAGCCGTGATAGGGGATATACATGATGGAGTCACCCCAAGACAACCACAAAACAAAAGGCAAGACTCCACCTAAACTGTAAATAATAAAACCCGCAACTTTGTGATTTCCTGCACAGATACACACTGTAAAAAATATTAATTTTTTAAGTAATGCATTGTATTTAATTGCATTTAAATACAATAATCTTTTTAAAAGAACGCACAGAAAATGAACAGACCTGTTTACTGTGTCAGAAACAGAGGGTGAAATACTCTGTTTTGTAAATATGATCTGCAAATATTTATTTTTAAAAGCCAATAACCTAAACATTCTTCTACCCAAGTCTTTATTTAAATGCCAATTACTATAGCATCAGAGAGCATTCATACAGCTAAATGATGCTTCAGCCAGCTTGCACTGATAAATGTTCTATGACCACTAAAGACTTATCTATAAAATAATTTTCCATTTGATCCATTTGCAGGACTTGCACTGAACTAGCAAACCAGTGGAAGGGGAATAAACCCCTCTAGTGAATCCCAAAATGCACATTATAAATATAGTAGGGCAATTTAAAAAAAATTTTATACTTACTGTCTTTCCAAAATTATTCTGATTGCCCTTGTGGGATGATCCTCCTCTTTACATCCCTTTCAGATGGCATTAGCCCACTGTACTGAACTTAATAAAGATAAAATCCATAGATACAGTAATGGCACTCTGACGAGTTTGAAACAGACACATGAAAACAAAAGAATGCTGTTTAGAATCCTTTTTTTTTAAAAAAAAGGTATTTTTTGTTACATTTTTTGTCTTCTGGTTTTATGCCTTAAGATACTGTGCTTCAAATATCTCCATGCATGCCCATCAGTTAGAAGTTTCCTTTATGAAAACAAAATCAGGAACATTTTGTGTGAAACAAAAATATGGGAACTTAGAACTGAAATATCTGGAGATATGGAAACAGAAGAGCTAGTTACAGCAAGCACAAAACATAAATAATATTTGCCATCCTCCTACTTCATCATCAAAGCCCTTCCACGTTCTGGGGCAGTAGCCACCTACTCCCTCTATATCACTTCAGCAAAGGCTGCAAACGCTATCTAACATTTATTTTATGTTACACAAACACATGCAAATCCTTATGCATATGTATAAGCACAGAGACACGCCTCCAGAATGAAACTGAACTCCCTCCATCAAGGTCAGCGTCCTCAAACTCACAGCTCCCAAGCCAAGGAGCCTGATTGGAATGGGCATTGCGGTGAGTGGGAAAGGGCAGATTAGGAATAATACTGTCACAGAGGCTCATTTCAGGCTGTAGGGTTCAGTCCTTTGTCCCTCCAGTTAGTAGATTCTTATGTAATTTCTACTTTTTCCTGCCCACATCAAAAGTATGGTTCAAGGTTTGCTCCTCTGAGCGGCAGTTTTAGTGTTTATTGTTGAATTTCTGTCTGTTTGAACAGTCTCAAATTGACTGCCTGGCTCATGTTTTGTCTTACAACAGAGTCACAATTCTTTTCCTGTTCCTTTCGTTCCCCTCTTTCCATACACCCACTAAATAATCTCGGTTTCCCCTGTCAGACTGTCAATACTCTGCAGGACACCTGTGTCTGCTCAGGAATTGCTCTGGTTCCAGAACAGTGTTTTTGTTCCCTGGGCTGAGATGCACCCATGGCTCAATATGTTTTCTTTGCCTCCTCATTCATCCAAGTCATCCTTGTTCACCCAACAATGAAATAATTTCTGGACTTGTGACACCTCAAAAGCCCGTTTCTCCTGGGGAAACACCTCCTGGTTTGTTAAGCTGTAAATGCAGTAAATCAAAATATCCCACTTAAATCCTCTCCTCTAACTCACTGCTTCCACTTTTTTTCTTCAATGCTGCCCCAAATTTTTGGACCAATTGACTTTTCAGCCCTCAGTCTCTCCTGCCATACAGGATCAACACAAAGGCTTATTTTGAACAGTGGGACTGAATGTTGTGCCCTCACAGAGACACATGAATATCAATTAATTCTAGAAAATATTAAAAAATAACAAAACAACCCAAAAGGGAACATTTCACAAGCCTAGGAAAATATTAAAAATTTGAAATTCTACATATTCTCTTTTTTAATCAGTGATTTAGCACAGTCATAAGTATGACAGCTAATTGTATTTGTGCAAACTCAATAAAAGGAATTGAAACACAAAATGTTGGAAACTAAATGAAATAATAGCATCAGTCATCTCTGAAATCATTATCGCACTTGAGAAACATAATAAAATTCAAGTGCATGAGACTTTCCTGGAAATTTCCCACACACTTTTTGAAGACATCTGTTCAAAACAGAAATGTAGGGTAAACTTCTGGAGAGGGAAGAAAAAAACAACAACAAAAAAGCTCTATCTTCCTGATTTCCCCTATAGATTACATGATGCAGAGCAATTTCTTTGGGGCATTATGTGACCTTTTCCGCTTGTATGAACCTCTCCTGCGCTCTGGGGGGTTCCAAGAGAAGCCCCGAATCAGCTCTGTGAAGCTTCTCATGAGGAACAGAAATGGACTTTTAGCCTGGTTTTCTGTGTCTACAGACACATCTTTAACTCCTTCACCCCATTTAAATCGAATGCTGGTGACACAGGGACACCCCCACCACCCACAAGAACCTCTTGCTTAACACACTGTGAACAAATTTCCTGCCTGTGCTGATATCAGGATACCATATTGCACTGATCAAAACCCCATTAACCACTGCCACATTTACAAACAGAGGCAAGAATTTAATTTAAATGTCATTTTAAATTTCCACTATTGGACTTTGTCACTGTTACTACCCTCATTTTTTTTTCCTTATTCCAAGGCTACTGAGCATCTTTATGTTCACAGATTTTAATTTTAATTGCACACTCAACTATCCTAAATTATTAGGCAATGTACGAAGGTAGCAGCAAATTTGCATTATACTGTTTTCTCCATATGCTAAGCAGGTTAAACTATATCACCCATATGTTAAATTCCTCTCTGCTGTGAGTAAAACCAATGAATATGGTTTTTGTATGTCTGTAACAGACTGCAGAACTGTTCAGATCTGCTGACAGCTTCATCAGACCTTGATGAACCAGCATCACTTTGAACTGGGCACATTTTTCCCCCAAGATTTTAAATATTTGATCACTAGGTATATATATTTGCATAACTTTTGTCTCAAAACTAACATTTCTACCAGTCCCATAAATACTTTACACTTTGTCACAATATCAGTACCTGTAAATTTACGGGGTTTTTCCCCTCCTTTTTTTCCAATATTGTGCTTTTCCATATCTGCTTTAAATCCTTCCGAGTCAGTTTTGCCTCTCTTTTTTCTCCTCTCTCATTACTCGCCATTTCAACCTCACAAATTCACAGCCACTACTTTCCTGCCTTTCAAATCCAGCTGTAATTCCTGGCTCTCCATTTACAAGCCATCCTTTAACCCAGGCCCTCACAAAGAGCCAAAGTGCCTTGACCAGCTCAGCTTTTCTGGCCACACAAATGTCTGAGATTCACAGGAGAGAAGAAAGGATTGCAAATACTGTCAGTGGTTCCTGCCTTAAAATTGCAAGTCTTGTGAATTTTTGTCCAGTGCCAGCTCTGAGATTCCGTACTGGCCAGGTGATCTGGACTGGTTCAGGAACCAAAATATGGGGGACAGAACAGGAAGCTTAGGGAGAAAGCACTGAGGGGGGAACTTGTAACCCACAAGAAAGGAAGCTCATGGCCCAGTAACGCATTAATCTGCAGGGTAAAATGGCTCTTTGGGAGGTGGTGGTGTCAAAACCTCTTCCCAGCCAAGCTTTCCCCGTGTCTGTGACACAGGTGGGTCCAGGCAAAAAAAGTATTTCAAAATATTATATTACAAAGATTCACTCCTTTATCTGTAATTCATGAGACAGTGCAAAATGAAACACACTCTGCATTACGTGTTTCAAGGGATACACAGATCTCAGAGGCCTTAGGATTGGGATCTGCCTTTGGGATTTCCTCTGGATATGCTTCTGCACAGCTGATGCTCAGGTGCAGAAAAAATACCACCACCAGCTTGTGTGGCCATTGGCATGTGGCCATGTCCTGCTGCAACCGCCTGAACCAAGGCAGGACTCATGTCATGCAGGAAGGAATAGCAGCAAGATAAAATGAGAAGATCATAATTAGCAATAGAGATAGCAGATTTTACCACCCTGGGAAAAAAATCCCCATAGCATTTAATAAGGGACATGAGATTTGAAGCTGCACTGAGGGAAATTTCGTATTATACAGAGCATTTAAAAACTGTAACATGATTCAGTGGAATACTTCCACAGAGATTTTAAGCCTGTGGTGTCAAAAGGATAGAGCAGAATAGCTCTGGATCCACCTGCTGTCAGCCTTTTCCAGACCCCATGGTGGGAGTGTCTGTCTGGAAAACAGCACAACTTATCTGGTTCAGCAAGGGCTGGGGAGAGGGGCCACGTGAGGGCCTGGGTGCCATCAGCCCATGCATGACAGTGAATCCCTTCACAGAGGCAGGTTGCATGAAACAAAACTTGAGATACAAATAAAGGAAGGAGAAATACAAAAGAAAAAGCCAGCTCTGGACAAGCTGCTCTTTCTTCTTTCCATGCCTCACTAAGGTATTATGACCTCGTGGGCATGAAAACCAAATCTCTGTGTGGGGGTGAGCCAAGCAGGATGTGTTTTGTGCAACGAGCTACAGAAGAAAAGGCCTGGATGCCCACAGTGTCAGTTTATGACTTCTGAAGCACAAAATCTCTGCTTCAGCATAGGAATCCTGTGTGGTGTTTGTTCTGTTGTGTTCAGTCCCCGTTTACCTTCTCTACCTATTTATAAGCAGGAATATTTCATGCAGGTGTTTTGAAGATAAATGATGCAAAGAAAAATATTGGCAGTGCAAAAATACCATTGCACTGGAAGCTGCAGATGTACTTTAGATAGCTGGAAGTGCCTAGAGTATTAGACAGGTGTCAAATAAATTGTAAGAAATAATATAATAGATTATATTATACACATAAGCCAAAGTTTCATGGAAATGCAGTTTAGATAACAAAAAAAATCCTACCAGCTTGTCATTTATTGTGTGTGTGTGGGGGCTTGTAAATAACCATCCCAGCAAACCAAACCAAACCAAACTAAACCTCTTTGGGTATATTCCCAGGAGAATAACACTATGGAAAAAAATAACAGTAGTTTTATTTCAGCTTGGCAAACCAAAGGGGCTCCTAGTTGAATATATGCTGCATATGAGATGGTCACTGACTAACAGGGAAGACAAACTGAGGTTTAAGGCAGGCAAATATACCTGCAACTTAATGCACATAATATATTCCAGGCCTTCACTGCAATAGTTAATGCCTTTGAGAGTCCTCAGGGGCACAGCTGTCCAGCTCCATCAATTTTTACACATAATGCAGGTAATCAGCAATTCAAATGTTATACTGAGCTCATAGAGACAATATATGAATGTAGTAAGTCTTCTCACAGAAGCTCTACGGCTAGAAATGAGGAGATGTATTTCTTTAAAATAGTAGAATCTTATTTCATATTAAAATAAAATTTAAGAAAATCCATAATTCAGCACAAAGTGATTTGTGCATTTAAGTGAATGCTTACAATTCTCGAGCTCTGTGGGAAAGGCTGTTACACAATGAAATGGTGGAGATGGGAGCTGCAGTTGTGTGGGCACCTGTGGGATCAGAGTAAAGATGACGAAAATCCCTTTTATTGTGAGTTCTTGCAAATTTCCTTATTTAAATGACAGAGTTTATTTGTACTCTACAGACTTTCTGGGCAGGAAGAGGAATGAAATATGCATTGAACTGCTTGTGCATGATACCTAAACACTCTTTTCTTCTCATTACAGGACTCAACTCAGCTTTAGAAGAGGAGAAAACCTATTTTGTTCTTCCTGTGTCCTGCTCATGAGCCTCAGATGGTACCGAGGCACAGTCAGGTAACTTCAACTCAGGAAAAAATTGAGAGGAGAAAACGCAATCTTGGTGTAGGTGAGTTCTTCCATCGCCACTGTTTGATGCAGATACTTCTTTCTTTACACAGTTTCATTAACATAATATAATTATCCATGCTGTATAATAAGCTTGCTACCTACAGCAATTCACTTAGAAATGACACAGAAAGGCTTTTTTTTTCTGGGTCCATCAATGTTTCACATCATCATTAATGACCTGGGTGATAGCACATGGAATATGTTCATTAACTTTGGAGGTGACACCAAGCTGAGAAGCACTGGAAGTGCTCAGGAGAGTAGAATAAAAATCCAAAATGATTCTGACAAATCACACTTATGTCCTCAAAAAGAGAAAAAAAAAAAAAAAGAAGAGATGCTATTCCAACAGGGTCATGTGCAAGATGTTCACTCAGTCAGGAATAACAGCTATAAAACCCAGAACAAGCAGCAGCTCTATAGAAAATCTGCAGGAAAGGCTCCACGGGCTCTTGAACATCACAGAGGAACACGAGCCATCAGTGTCACCCAGCTGCCACAAAGGCAGGCGCTTTCTCCAGCAGGAAAACCCAGCAGCAGCCAGGAGAGCCTGTCCTCCCAGCTAGCAAGGTCTCAGCTTCAGTACCCTGGGGTTTGTTTTGGCACTGTGTACACAGAGAATGGGGACACTTTAGGAGGGATCCAAAACAGATCAAAAGCAGTTACCAAAGATCAGCATGAGACTCCCCCAACAGGAGAAGCCTGGGCACACTGGGCTTGTTAAACTCTCGGAATCTGAGAAGTGAATCACAGAATTACAGATCTCAGAGTATCCTGAGCTGGAAGGGACCCACAAGGATGACTGAATCCAGCTCCTGGCCCTGCCCAGACACGCCAGGAATCCCACCCTGTGCATCCCTGAGAGCACTGTCCAAACACTCCTGGAGCTCTGGCAGCCTCAGGGCCCTGCCCATTCCCTGGGGAGCCTGGGCAGTGCCCAGCACCCTCCGGAGAAAGAACCTTTTCCTTGAGAAGTCTTCAGAGCCCTCAGGAGGAGTTGATGTGTCAGGAATGACCAAACAAATACTGCTTTAGAGCAAAGACGTGGACCAGGTGATTTCCTAAATCCACTGCACTTCTGTGGACTTAGAAGGTTTATAAAGCAATGACTTGCCCAGCTATAACTGATAGAAAGAATCGTATTACACCGAGCTGAGCTACTTTTTAACTCTCATTCAGAGGGGTTTAAATTTCTTTAAGAAGACTGGGCTAGATGGGAACCTCCCAGTAAAGCATTATTTATAAGAAGGCTCCAAAATACTGTCAGGGCTGAGACTCAAAGTTTTAAAAGTACTTCAGAAATCCCCATCCCAAGATTTTGGTGAGGATCCACTTCAGCTCCAGAGGACCTACAGATCTGAACACATGTTCTTAAACTGTCTATTCTCCATATTCTAAAAAAACTTAGCATTGAAGTCAAACTTATTTTAGACTTCAAGTAAAAATATTTTAACAATTAAAATAAGTCCCTAAAATCGCTGCACTGTTGTATCTTTACTGCTTAAAGTGGAAACTAAATGGCGTAAGTTTCTGCAAAAGATGATGTCCTATATATTGACTAAAACACTGTCTTTTTTTTCCTCTGGGATTAAGTGCAGCATTGGAGAAATGAATCTTGGGGAATCTTGGTTTAGCAGTGGCCTTGGTGCATGATCTTAAAGGGCTTTTCCAACCTAAAAACGATTCTGTGATTCTACACTTACTGCACCTATAAATATTTTTCTGTTTCTTGATATTTTGATTAAACTGACTGGATTACACATTTCATATGAGGGTGTTTTTTTTAATTCCCACTATGTGAAATGTTGTTTCAGTTCTATAAACTGTCAAGCAGAACGTAACTATACACAGAATTTACTCCATTAGTCTTGACATGATGTTATCTAAAATGGTATTTTCTAAAATTCCAATAGAAAATAAGCACATTGCAAGGAAGTAAATATATTTTTACAGTCTCCTGTAGTTGCTAAACTACTCTATTCTGTTTTGTAGAGAAACATCTGGAAAATCTACTTCAGAATGAAGAGTAAGGAGGGTGATATATGGTATATAGCAAAAGTAGATTTTTTTTTTTCAATTCCTGCAGTTGTTAGGCTAGAAATAAACCATGGAAATGGTTATAGGGGAAGTTTCACTGTATATATAAAAGCAATTATTTATATTTAATATTGTGCTACAGACACAGCAGTTAGAGTTCAATTGCCATCGTAACATCCACCACTGCTCCAGATTTTGATGGGGCCTCTTAGGTAATGTCTCATTTGCAATCTCTGAACACAGCACTCAGGGAAACACAGTCAGCAGGAAAAAATGAGTATGTGAAGGTGCTTGTGAGCTATCCAAGGAACTGTCCTTGACAAGCACAAAGGAAAGCCAAACACCTGTCTGCCTATTATCCACTACCAATCTCTTTTAGTGTCAACCACCTTTGCATTTCAATGGATACCTCAGTCTGTAAAGCACTGAAAGAGAACAAACACTCCCAAACTACTACATTTTGTAAATGTCACGTGATCATGTTTTAAAACCATACCAGCAAAGGAAAAGCCAGCAATTTGGGTATGGGCTCATAAATTAAAGATCTTATTCTAAGTCAATATTTTATCTGATCATCAACATGAGAAGATTTTACAAGCTAGAAAAAAATCCCCACCATTTTTTAATCTATTGAGTTACTGCATGTTTCAGGAATATTTGAGCACATGACTGAGACAGAAACTTTAAGGAAGAAATTTTTTTATGAGCATGTGTCTTAGTTTTGGCTGGGACAGAGTTAATTTTCTAGCGTTTTGGATTTAGGATGAGAATGGTATTGATAACACACTGATGTTTTAGTTATTGCTCAGCAGTGCTTACTCTAAATCAAGGGCTTTCCAGTGTCTCATGCTCTGCCACAGAGCAAACACATAAAAAACTGGGAGTGAGCATGGCCAGGACAGCTGACCAGAGATGGCCAGAGGGATATTTCATACCATGGGACATCATCCCAGTGAATGAACTGGGGGGAGTTGGCTGGAGAGGCCAATCACTGCTTGGGGATGGGCTGGGCATTGGTCAGTGGGTTGCAAGCAGTTGCACTGTGCATCACTTGTTTTGACTATTATTATCATTATTATTATTATTACTATTATTATTACTATTATTATTATTATCTCTTCCTTTGCTGTCCTAATAAACTGTCTTTACCTCAACCCACAAAGTTTGGTTTTTTTCCCCAACTCTCTTTCCCATCTCAGCCAGCAGGAATGGGGAAGGTGACAGTGAGTGGCTGTGTGCTGCTCAGTTTCTGGCTGGGGTTGAACCCCACCAGCCCTTTGGTGATTGTTTTTCCTTGCAGGTTGAGCTAGATTTTCCATCCCACTTCCTCATGCCCTCTCCTTGGTTATATGGGGCACCCTGTGAATACTGGGAACATTTATCCTCCCTCCTAAGCAGAGGAATTTTTACTCCCAATAGCTGAGATACAGGTGGGGAGTAAGTTGAGACCAGGACAGGGTGGTGAGGCCCTGGAACAGGTTGCCCACAGAAGCTGTGGCTGCCCCATCCCTGAAAGTGCCCAAGGCCAGGTTGGACAGGGCTTGGAGCAACCTGGGATAGTGGAAGGTGTCCCTGCCCGTGGCAGGGGGTGGAATGGGAGAGACTTTAAGGTCCCTTCCAACTCAAAGCATTCTGTGATTCCATGATGTGCAGTGATAAGCAATATCTGGATTATTCATGAGCAACTTGCAGGAAGCAATGATATTTACTACCCCTCTCATAAATACTGTGCTCACACCAGGAGCTGTAGGATTTGAATGGCTTTTACCAGCAGTTAACTCAATGCTGTGTTGTGCTCTGTATTTTAGTTGGAAATAACTGGTAATGCCTCCCCAATGCACGAGATCTTCAGGATGCATTTCTAAACCACATCTTCACTGATGTAGGTGGCAATTCAGTGGGGTTTTAGCAGACAAAAAAATAGAGCCATAGAGTTTTGGTGCAGGGAAAGACTCACAAATAAATGTTCTGCACTTTCTAGTAGGAGCAACAAGGTCTTTCCAATACTGGAACAGAATTTTTGATGAAGTGCCTGGTGGCGAATTTGAAATACTAGCCTGGGGGCCCCAATGAGACATAATTCATTCCAGAACAAATCCAGCTTCTACATCCATTCCTCTAAAGTCGTTATTGACCCAAGGGAAAATGCTGGCCTTAAGCAAGTTTTAATAAAGACCCTGGTGGAGTCGTTTCTGCAGCACTAAATGCGATAATGAGAAACAAGCCACTTAGCTGCAATAGACCCAGGACCTGTATATAACCCGAAAGTCAGTTTTCTGAGGTTCTTGGGATTCCTTCCAGAGATGAAACAGGCATCCAAAAGAGATTTAATTACCTTGCTCACTAATTTGTTACATAAAAATCAGTCAGGCTTAAATGGACCAATATTCTGCTTGTCCTATATGAGTGTAATTTATTTTAATACTGTTTCTGTGAAGTAAAAATATCCATAGACTAATCAAGTCTGGGTTGAAAATCAAGGTTTTTACTAAACCAATAAAAGTGTGAACATATAAATGTGGCCTTAAACATTGCTCCACTTTAGAACTTTTCTTCAGTTTATTTTAAACAGGAAATGTTTGCTTCTGTGACCGTAAGACCTAGTATGAAATAGAAAAATTTTACAGACTCTGGCAGATTGAAAGTTTCATGTGAGATTATTGAAAATTCTCTATGGATGAAGTAGGTAAAAAACCCCTGGTATGTATTCTTTTTAAGTTAGATTTGTGGTTATAAAAAGAACAAAAATAATTACTGTCCTTCACTCTGTCCCTTTCTAACCACCAACCTCAAAATAAAACCTTGCCAGACACAGTTAAAGTGATTTGAAAATTAAACTACAGTCTAGATAGAGAGAGATAGAGAAAGGACCCTTTGTGTGACTGTTATGATCCTTAGTCTCCATCCCAGGCAGAGCAAGCACAATCTTTTGTGCCTGTAGTTGATGTCTGGCATTCACTCACAGAGAGATGCTTTGTTTTATGGCTTCAAATTCTACAGCCAAGTGTTGAAGTTGCAAAAGTCAGCAGAGGAAAAACCAGAAATAAGCTCCTCTGCACTGGTGCTTTGGTAATACAATTGATGGGAGGGAATAAGAGCACAACAAAGAGAGGCTGAGTGTGGCAGTGCTTGGGGCAGGAGGGAAATTGGAGAATATTCCCGTGGCTAAATCACACAGTGAACCCCTGGGCCTACTCCTGCCCTCACCCAAAACAAGCTGTATCCAGGTGTTTAATTATGAAGTTCACAAATTTACAGATTTTTACAGGTCTAATCAAGTGTTTACCATGCACAGCAAAAATAAATACTTCAGCATTAATCAGGGGCAGATACACTTCACAGCCAGAACATCAAACTTTAAGCCAGTGTGCTGTATGTGCAGCCAACCCCTTCCTTTATTTCACATAAAAAGAAGTTTGGGGTACTAATCCTTTTTATGAAAACTCCTAAAATATTTTCTAAAGTTATGGGGGAATCAGTGTGTGCTTTATGATCCAGGAGGATTGGAGCTTACAGGCCTCTTTTTTATCATCTTTCTTTTCGGTACTGTTTGAGTTCAAATCAGATCCTATGTGGTAATTTCAATAAAAGTAGTATTGACTCACGTTTCTGTGAAACTTGTAGCTATTTATATGGACAAGATGCAGGGGCGGGGGGGCAGGGGCACAGAAAATATTACTGGTTTGAATGGAGATGAAATGTCAGGAAGACTGGAGTTGCCATCTACTGGAATGTGCAACGAATGACAACTGCCACGCAAAAATCCTGAATTTCAAGCGTTAGTCACAGTAACAGTCCAGGTACGTGGCAATGGCTCCAGAACAAAAAACACACACACAAAACCCAATTAAATATTATAAAGTAAAATCTCCAAAGACAAAGAATTATTCTCCACTCAGCTCTTGAAAAGTCAGAAGATGCACAAGGAGGCTGTGTCAAAGCAATCTTATTTCCCTGCGTCTTTTATCTACATTCAGCAATAGATTATATTTATCACTCCTCATCAGAACACTGATAATTGCACTTGCCAGCTTCAAAAGCACAAAACAATGTCAAAATCTGAAAAGGAGAGAATTGTAAATTCTTCAAATGTGGGCATCTAATCACCACTGCATTTTTAAACCACCACTTTTTAACACAAGATAATATTTAGGAAAATCTTCAGTTGATGAAACACAGAAAAACATAACACAAATCTCCTTAGAGCTGCTTATCATCAAAGACAGTTACTCCATATTAATTCTGCTGTTCCAATAATGTGTAGTAAGTTCATACCAGAAGAAAGTATTCAAGTATTCACTCTTGTGCTTGTGGATGATCTAAAGCAGAGTTTTTGTTTCCTACATCCAGGTCTTGCAAAAGACCAGTTATTTAGATAAGAAAGTTCATACAGCAAGTGTTTACAGCTGGACAGACAGGCAAACCAGACCTCTCCAGGGCAGTTCAGAGGAGAAAAGAAAGCAAAAATGTCCTGAGTGTGCTGTGACTGAAATGACACAAATGAGGAGGAGAGTTGATGCTGATAGCAGCTGCAGCCCTTAAATTCAAGGTATTTGCAGACATCAACAGATCACGTCCCACCTCACAAGACCAAACCCATACACCAGGATTTTCTGCAAGCAGTTTAGTATTTTCTCATATTTAGTGAAGATGTTTATTAGTCTCTTACTAAATGGAGAGTATGAAGTGACTGGAGAGAAGTATTTGACATGTGAACTGTGTTATTATGATTAATGGAGTTCATACAAAAAGGGTTATTTCTCTGGAAAACATCAGATTGAATAATTACTGGAATTACTCCCAAAGGGCTTTAGAAAATGTTCTGCCCAGTTTCAAGTCACGTTCTTATCACAGTTTTCTTTTGACTAGAGGGTGATCTTTAATTGCAGTTTTAAGTAAAACAAGTACTGTAAGCAATTCATTAAACATTATGAAAAATGATGTATTTCTCTAACAGTCCTTGAAAGTAGCTTTTACTTTTTACCCTCATCTCTAGGCAATATAGCAAAGCCAAATCAATAAATAAAATGGTTTTCTTCTGCCTTTGAAACAAAAAGGCACACTGTCCCTGTTTCCCTGCACCAGATTAGGTATAGAATATCCTAGAATTGATATATTGTAATATTACTGGCAATATTATTAAGATAAGTAGGGAACAGATGATAGCATTATTTGGTCTCTTGGATTTCTTAAATCTAATCAGTATTTAATGGATACAACAGTGCCAGCAAATCCAGACAGAGAATACAGCTCAGAAGCCTCTGAATGCGTTTCAGGGAAGTACCCCAAGGTCAGCACTACTTTGCAGTGCTGCAGATGCTTCCAACAGGCTCCACGGTCCTGCGGAGTGAGGGCCAAGGAAAAGCAGCACACATCAAAGGATAAATGCCTTCAGAACTGATTATCTTTGGGCTGAAGGCAAAGAAGCCAATACCACCCAACTTCATCCTGCTGGCACTAGGGAAGCTTCTTCCCACTCCGTTTTCCATGTCTTCTGCTGCTCATTGCTTTCATGACTCTCGTGGGAACAGCTGCAAGTGAGTTCTGCTGACCTGATGTCAGTGCACAGTCCAAGCTCAGCAGCAAAATAGGCTGAAGAAACTTCACTATACAGATACCATACCTGGGAGCACTGAAACACACTGAATTCTTGTCCAACACTTGTTGCCTTGAACCCCAGAACCATGCTGATTATTGTAATATTCATTATGGTTAGAGCACCTCTTGCACAGAGCCAGGATGGGAGAGCTGGGGCTGTTGAGCCTGGAGAAGAGAAGGCTCCAGGGAGACCTTGGAGCCCCTTTACCTAAAGGGGCTCCAAGAGAGCTGGAGAGGGGCTTGGGACAAGAACCTGGAGTGCCAGGACAAGGGGAAATGGCTTCCCACTGACAGAGGGCAGGGATTGATGGGATATTGGGAAGAATAAATCCTTGACTATGAGTCACAGGTTGTCCAGAGAAGCTGTGGCTGCCCCTGGATCCCTGGAAGTGTACCAAGGCCAGGTTGGATGGGGCTTGGAGCAGCCTGGGATAGTGGAAGATGTCCCTGCCCACAGAGGGAGGTCGGAACGAGATGATCTTTAAGGTCCTTTTCAACCCAAACTGTGCTGTGATTCTCTGATCAGGACACAGCAAAAGATAGTCCATGCTGGGCATTATGCAGGGACATAGGAAGAGACAATCCCTGAAATTAAAAACTGGAAGCAATAAAACCCTACAAAAATCAATAACAAGTCTAGATGTAGGAAGAAATAGGGCACAAACAAGCAAAAAAATGAGATGCAATTAAAAGAAGCAAAGTGAGGGTCTGGACCTGCTTCCAGGATTGATTTTTGGCATGTCTGGCACTCACTGCTGTGGGCTGCTTAATCACCTTTTGTCCCCTACCTGCCATGGGTACACATCAACCCTAGCCAGCATTCACAGACCACGCCAAGCATGAAGGGGGGATCATTCAGGAGTTTCACATCAATGGTTTCCCAAAATTTTAGGATTGCTGCCACAACACTACGGATGCAATCATGAAAAATGGTTATTTGTCCACAGCCATGCGTGCATCACTCAACATCCACTTAAACACATAAAACCTTTTCATAGGGAAAAAAAACCCTGAATAATGGGGGAAAAACTACAATATATCTTGAGCCACAGGCATTTCACACATACTGACCTTTGGTTTTGATTTAAAAGTTCTAACTAACAAAGCTTGGCTTTGCACCAAATCTGAAGAAGAAAATCAAGCACACTCTTGTCAAACCATAATTAATTTGCACTACAAAAAAAGAGCAGAACTAAGCCAAGCGTTCTGTAAAAATGGTCTCTAGAATTCAAAACACTCAGTAAAATGTCCTGTATCTTGAAAAACAGGATGATATTTTCCTGCCTTTTCAAGTTGATTATGCATCTTTCCACTCATTTAAAATATAAATTGAGTCTTAGGAAACAATAAGCTTTTCATTTCACAGGAATATTAAAGATTCAAAATTACAGCAGTCGGAGAGGGAAAGTGATTATGAAACACAGCTGAAGTGAACCCTAAAGCTTTGTTACTGTTTGCCCCCCAAATCTGCTGTTTCACCTTTAAAAACATATATAATGGCAGAGTAATTTAGATTCATACTACTGTACATATTTTGAGAATGCATTTGGCACATTCTTTCTAAAACCTTGGTAAATTCAGGATCTGTGGATGTGTTATTAGAATTTGCTGTGCCTTTCTATATATTTATTAAGAGTAACGGAGTAACACAAACTTGTGATTACTTTTTATATTTCTTCCTTATAAGACATGAAAAATCCTCAAAATACATTGAAACAAAACCAAACAAGAGTCAGGAACACATATTTCAAAGACTGCCATTGGAGCTCACAAAATTAAATTAGCTGTTGAGCAAAGCTGAGTTTCTAAGATTACACATACACCACACACAAACCTCCTCCACCATATGAAACTCTTCAGTAATGCCTTGAGTATTTTTAAGTTGGTTTAAAAAAAGAAGGTCAGGTTATTCTCTTTTTTTTTTAGAAGGCATGACTATCTTTTGTTATGCCTTTAAATATGTCCTTCTGAGACTCCTGACCCATGATTATTTCTCTTAGACATTACATCAGTTGCAAATAAAACGTAATGAAACCATAAATATTGCAGGTAGTCAACAAACCCTCGTCTTGTTGCAAAAATCACAATGACTTCTATCTGAAATATGAGTCTTCAACCTGGTTTCTGCATTATTAATTCTGTCTATGAGCTAACGATCCGGAGGCCCTCTAATCTCCCTGTAAGACGCAATACACGCGCAACCAGGATTTCAATGCATTTTATCCTGAGTTTTCCCTTTAGAATGTGGATATCATCGGAGCAGAAGGATGAAAACATGAAATTCCTGCCTTCCGTGTCTGCCACAATTCACCAAGAAGCACGTACAACTGAGAGCACCACGTCCTGCCAAAAGCACCATTGCCTGTTCCCATGGCTGCCCTGCTCGATCCGACATCTACTTCCACGATTACATGACCCAGACTCTGTTGTTCAGGTCTTCAGTAAATCCAGGAGTCAGATCTAAGAACATTCCAAAATATATTATTTACAGGTAACGTTTTCCGAAAAGCAGAGTTTCTCTGCAGAACAACCCCTTTGTATGTAGTGACAGGACAAAGGGGAATGGGTTCAAACTGAAAAAGAGCAGGTTTATGTTAAAGAAGAAATTCTTTACTCTAAGGGTGGTGAGGCTGTGGCACAGGGTGCCCAGAGAAGCTGTGGCTGCCCCTGGATCCCTGGAAGTGTCCAAGGCCAGGTTGGACGGGGCTTGGAGCAACCTGGGATAGCAGGTTGGGATAGAAGGTGTCCCTGCCCATGGCAGGGGGTGGAATGAGATGATCTTAAAGGTCCCTTCCAACCCAAACCATTCTCTACTTTTATGATTCTGTATTTCTTTAGTGTCAATTCAAATGGTGTCTTACGTGATAGGACTCAATAAAAGTCTTTATTCAATTTCAAAATACCAGCACCAACTTCATAACTAACCTGTATTTCTAGAAATAATGTATCCACAAAGGTCAGCATAAAGTTTTTTTGTCTTTTCTAGTTGTGCTTTAAAACACATTTGGAAATGAGCACAAGGAATGGATTAAGAACAACTTGTTGTCTAATGCTGAGAACAGATTTTCTGCTCTGGGAAAATTTTCCAAGAGCAGTTCATCCACTTGTAAAAAGACTTTTCAGAAGACTGCCAGGAACAGCTTTTAACTTGTTCATCCTTGCTTTTAATAATTGATTGCATAAATTCCTCCCAATTCTCCCTATGTCCTGCACCTTGGAAATCTAAAAAGCATTCATTGCCCCTCAACTTATGCCATTGGTAAAAAGAATGAAGTGTTTTGCATCAGAAGGGCTATTCCAGTGTATTAACAATGACTTTTCTTCTTCCTGCATCCCCAGGGGAGACCTCACAACTTCCCAAGCAACGCGAGTTATTCTGGAAAAGGACACAAAATGCTGGTAAAACATGGACATATGATGGGTTTAGGGCCATAACCAGTTTGGCTGCAGGGGGGATTCTTCACAGTCCCAAATAATCCTGCTATTCTGTCACTTCATCCAACCTCTTGGCAAGTCTGAGTAAATACACCAACAGCCAACCAACCAGCCAACTGACCAGCCCCAGGTACAATGTTGTCATCATCTGGGAGTAGCTACATCCATGGAAGAACAGAACCTTTCAGTCAAAACGGGCCCCAAAGCACAAATAAAAGACCATTTAGCACCAGAGTTTATCAAAAAATAACCCTCACAGATGAACTATCAACAGTAGCAGAGGGCACAGCAGATGTGTCCAAGTGTGTGGATAAGCTGTGGCCCTCTTTGCTCTTAAGCTAAATGGAAATTAATTGCAGTTCATTTGCTGGCACCTCCAGAAATGCTTGGGAAGGTCTTGAGATAAACCTTTGTGGACTGTCTCGCTTAGCACTTCTGAAGGTGGAACTAAGTGATTTCCAATCAAACAGGACCAACTAAAACCTTCACACTTTCTAATCATTGCACTCCACACATGCTTCCTCCACAACTTCCTAAGACACTTTTAGAGATATAAATTAGCAGGGGTTAATCAAAACCCAAGGTTTAAATTTTCATTTTTCCTGCAAACCAGTTCCACCAACCTGGTAACTTGACAGTAACACTCCAGCCTTTGCCTAGCCAGGATGTTCCATGATCTTCATGTGTTGATTAATCACAAAAGGATAATTTTATTTGTTGTCTTTTTCCCATTACCCCTGGACATTCGGAATCAGTACGACTGTCAAGAGTTTTGGCATCATGTCCAGAAATCCATAGGTATTTTCACAGTTACTTAAGAGAGTCAGTCATGTTTTAGCTTATTCAAGTAGTCTACCAGTAACAAACGGAGGAGAGAGTTACTTCATCTTACTCAGGATATGGCATCCTAAAAACTGACATTTCTGCACTGCACTGACAATTCTGCACATGGGTCTCTTCTGTGAGTGACTTTCTAGAGCTATGCATGACCACCCGCGAGTGAATGTGGATGATGAGGATGGAATGACTGCAATGAGACAGAAAAATGTTTATCACCTTGTCAAAAACAACAAGGTCATTTACATAAGAATTTCTATGACTTAAAGGCAGCGACAAATCCAATGCGTCTGTCAGGTACTGTAGGAATTTAATGACATCTGGAGCCACCAGCAGTATTCTGGTCAAAATCTTGTACAATGATATTCATTTTTATATCTTTTGAAACAGACACATTATAGAACTGGACTTCTTATCAGCTGAAATCCTAAATTTTATACAGAAGGGGCAGCCAATAAATATTCAGGATGACCAAGACAGAAATACAAGAGGAATAACAGATTTAGTTTGCCTTACTTTAAGTCCCATCTTTTTCCCCTCTTTTCTGTTTTTAAATGTTTCCTTTATACAAAATGCCATGGTTCAGCACACTTGAAAATTAAAGACTACCAAAGATTAAGGTTTGAGTCCTTCCATTCATGAAAGGAAATTAAAATCATCACTAAGAACACCACGTTTTATTATTCTGATATAAACCACTCAGAAAACGCCAAAAGGAGGAACTATACTCAGCATTTAATATATTGTTTTGCCTTTTTGTGTTTTGTTGGTGAATTTATTAAAAGATGTGTATATGAAGAGTTAGACATCAGTGGCTACATTCTGATCTCATGCACTCTGTCCCAACCCCGTCTGTCCTGGACTGCAAATTAATGTAAGGGAAATATCCAGGCACAAACAGTAAAGGAATATTCAGGGGATTAGCAAGAATGACATGATTCTGAGGCCAGTTAAATTATATAGGACATTTAATGGTTGGACTGGATGATCTTAGAGGTCTTTTCCATTCTTGATGATTCTATGATTAATCTGAACACAATATTAAAATTGTGTAGACCACATACATGGAAAGGTGCTTTTCTTTTTCAGCCTGAACAATTCTGACCATCACTGCCACTGAATTACACTTGTCATGACTACAAGCAGCAGCTTCCCAGCTAAACTTTCTAAAACTTTATTCATGTTGTTCTTCTGTAACCTACTTTACATTGATTTAATCAAGCTCCTTTAAACATATACAAACTTAGTTTGCCATTCTTAAAATGTTTTATAATAGCACATTTAATAAAGCTAATTTAAATCTGCTAATTTATAGAGACTTGCCAGAGGCTTTGAAACTTCAGAAAATGCGTAAACTTAACAGTTTGGCTGTGATAACAGCTCAGACAGTGGAAATTAAGCCCTTTGCATTACAATCATCTTCAAAGTGGATTCCTGGTTTTATTGCAAAAAGGGTACATTGCAAAAATACAGTAGGACACCAATTTGAAAAAGATATTCCAGATGCCCCAGTTCTTGAATTCGGTCACTACTGTGCCTCAACATCATAGCCTCAAACATACTCTGAGGTCTCTCATTTTAAGAACTACCTGGATTCTTTTCTACAACCAGGTTTTGGACAAGAGCAGTTTCTCATTCAATAGCCCTCCATCAGAGCTTCGAGAGAGTGCACTTAGGGCCATTAATTCTGGATCCCTAATTCTGGTTGTCAGTCTTCCAGCTGCTGCTATATAGGTTTGCTACTGTCTGCTCTAATTCCTGCCTTTGAAAACCAAATGATAATGGATTATATGCCAGTGTGGGAATAGGCACATTGGTTGCGATCCAAGCTGTATCCCAGGTGATAACAAGGAGAAGCAGTGAAAAAAACATTCAGGTCTTCAGTGATGTATCAGGGAGCTTCATCTAGAGGAATTCTTTATACATAGCATTTAAATGGTAACTAAGTGATCATTACCATCATCTGATTTGCAGAAAATGGCAGCTTTTCCTTGAAAATGTAATTGAAATTTTCAGGGCTACTGTTGCAGACCTCTCCTGAAATTTTCACATGGGAGAAAGCATTAAGGCTTCCCCCATGAAGACTTGCAGGGTTGCAGATTTTTAAGGGACACAACCTCAGTGCTTCAAAGCTTTTTTCAGTATCTGTTAAGCTCGAGTCATCCTTTAATTTTTTTTTCCCTGCTAATTGCACCAAAATATTCATCAAGACAATCTGGAATATATTCTTGGATGGGGTTTTTTAGTCTCTCCTGCTTCAATGCTCTTTCATGGGTTCTGTCACTGGTTTCCTTCCTGCTTTTGTGTACTGAGAAACAGAATTAAGGTGTACTGCAACCAGTGGACACTTGCATAAACAGCCTGCTTTGAATAAAACAGCATGATCTGGGGAGAAGAAAACCACCTTCAGCTCTCCTGCCCAAATGCTAAAACATAGATGAGGTTCACATACTATTGAAGCATCATATTTTTGTTTTGAGACCACTGAAATGCTGTAAAGAGCAGAAAAATGTAAATAAACTGAACAGGGAACATAAAAGCACGTTGATCCTCAGGTTCTGAAACTGCCATTTAAGTGGTTTATATTTGTAATTTATTTAAGACTGGTTCTGGCAAATACATTAGTAATGAATCTCCTTCACACGTTTTTATTTTTATGCATGAGAGCTTTAAGTTTGCCAGGACTTCTGCAAAGCAACTTTTACTGCATCAAATTACTGCATTCCTTGATCTCTCCCAGCACACACTCACAGCAGCCACACTCAAACACAATGATCAGCTCTGCAACAGACACCTACAAAACAAGATATTTCTTTTAAATTAACACAGCTGTGAAAAAGAAAGCGAACACAATAATTTTGCCCTGTCCCTCCAGCATTTTGCATCCGATGTCCACTTTAATTCAGTACAATCTTCTGCAATCCTTGTAATTCCGTGTGGAACTTCTTCATTGGGAATTGATGCAGAATTGGGAGCTGTCAGCTCCGATCCCTTTCACCAGCACACGGGCTTGCGACTGTATTTCATAATAGGAAAAGATGGCCAGCGTTTTCCTGACAGAAGTACCATACATTTTTCAGTCAGTAAAAATTACAGAGCTCATTGACGATGCATTTCCCATAGAGAACGAGGACTGCAAATTACCCAGCAAAGATTTTTTTTTTTTGGTACACAGAACAAAAACCAGCACGATCTGCAAAACTTATTAACTAATGGGGTTTGAAACCCCCTCTTTGCATGCTGCCGACACGGTCACAGCAACCTATGCATTGATCTTATTCAAAAAGCACAGTAATCTTTATGCTGCTAGAATTGGAGTTTTGTGTGCCGTAGCATACACTGCAAAGAAAAAGGAAAAAAAAAAGAAAGCCTTTAGGAAAGGCATGTGCTGAACACACAAAATATGCAGCATGGAAAAAGAACAAATGTAATTAAAGCTTATATGAAACGAGACATTCCTATTTGCAGAGCTCTGGCTGCATTTCTATCAGAAAGAATGCACAGAATTTCAAATCATGCTCTATTTAGACAATGTCAGAAGAAAAAAAAACACATTTACCCCCCCACACCCCTCAATCCCCCACCCCAAGACTCCAAAAGGCAAATCTCATCATCAGAATTAGAGAGAAAAAGCAATCCAAAGAGACTGGTTTACATATTCCTTCCCAAACCAAGTAGTCGAGTCTCCCCCTCTCCCGGCTAATAGCTTATAAATTCAGACTTTAAACAAAAGCATCTGAAAGAAAAAGAGAAAGAATCCTAATTCTCAAGCTTCCTACTTAGCACTGCCTTGCTTTTGATGATTTGTGCGGCTGTGTGTGCGTGCCTGTTTGAGAAATGGCGAGATAGGCTTAAAGTATTTTCCATTTCATCAAAGAGCATATATTACTTTCCTGGTTCGCTCCGATGTTGGTTTTATGCCCACCCCTTTTCAATCTGCCCATGTCTGAGATGCACAGTGCAGGCGTACAATCATGAGCAGCTTACGACACTCAGTGAACACTGGGTGCCTCTGCATGCTCTAGCAACATACTGCTCAGCTGAAGGGAAGGGATTCTTGCTGTCTCTCTCTGCTCTAAGCATCACCTAACAAGCAAAGCGAACAAAGAATGGGAAATAAAGCGACCCTTAGCCGGTCAGTGAATGAATGGTAACCTCTCTCTGGAGTAAAGGTTGTGCCGGTCAATGGTCGTTGCAAATGATGGACATTAAACAGATTGACAAATCCTGTGGAGTCGTTAGTAAAGAGTTTGGAGTTTTTTTCACGCCACAGTGTTAACTGCAGAGGAAAGGACAGAGGGAGAAGGAGAAGATCAAGCTCATGTACATAGTTCTGAAACTTGCAGGTCCTAGGAGGCAGCTCAAAAGCTAGCTGGACAAGCCTTTCGCTCGTTGAGCAGAAGCGAAGTGAGACATTGTGAGCTTGCCAGCCTTGCACAACATTGAAAGGGACTGAATTTGTAGCACAGAGGGGTCTTTTTTAGCTCTGCATATAATTAGTCCAAACACAAAGGAAGCAACTGAATGGAGGTTGTCACTCTCTGGAAAAGGGTGGGTAAGACACTTTTTAATTAAATTCTTTCATGAAGAAAGATTTTTTTTTTTTTCCTTTGCTGCAGCATTTAACATGAACAAAATCACTATCATTTTACCTTTGAATGTCTGTGAACTTTAATGCTGCACAGCTCCTGCATGCTGTAAAGTGAAATATTTGCCTCTGTGTTTGTTCTGTTTGCTGTTTTGCTTTGGTTTTCGGGCTTTGTTTCGTTGGTTTGCCTATTTTTTTTTTCCCTCCCTTAAATAAAATATGATGTAGAATTTGAAAAGATTCAATGGACATTCTCAAGCATATTTGGAAATATTCTTGCTAATGGATTTCCTTCTTATTGGTCTCTGTTTAAACTGGCTGCTGAGGAAGCCCCCGGGGTTGATATTGTGTACGCTGGGTATCTTTTCTAAAATGCTTCCAGCTGTGAATAGTGGGTGTCCACAGCTCTGTCGGTGTGAGGGCAGGCTTTTGTACTGTGAATCACTGAATCTCACAGAGATGCCTCGCAACCTGTCGGGCATGATGGGCTTGTCTCTGCGGTACAACAGCCTTTCAGAGCTGCATGATGGACAGTTCACAGGGTTAATGCAGCTCACGTGGCTCTATCTGGATCACAATCACATTTGCTCAGTGGAGGGGAATGCCTTTCAAAAATTGCGGCGAGTTAAAGAGCTCACCCTGAGTTCCAACAAAATAACTCAACTGCCCAACACCACTTTCCGCCCCATGCCAAACTTGCGCAGTGTGGATTTATCGTACAACAACTTACAGTCTTTGGAGCCTGACCTGTTCCACGGGCTGAGAAAACTGACAACTTTGCACATGCGGTCGAACGCCATCAAGTTCGTGCCAGTGAGAATTTTTCAGGACTGTCGCAGCCTGAAGTTTCTAGACATAGGATACAATCAGTTAAAGAGCCTGGCTCGAAACTCTTTTGCAGGCTTGTTCAAACTCACTGAGCTGCACCTTGAGCACAATGACTTGGTGAAAGTGAATTTAGCCCATTTTCCCAGGCTCATCTCCCTGCACTCCCTCTGCTTGCGAAGGAATAAAGTTACCATCGTAGTAAACACTTTGGACTGGATATGGCAACTCGAAAAGATGGATCTCTCCGGCAACGAAATCGAGTACATCGAACCTCACGTTTTTGAAAGTGTACCTCATCTCAAATCCCTGCAGCTGGACTCCAACCGGCTGACCTACATCGACTCCCGAGTCCTCGACTCCTGGAAGTCCCTCACGAGCATCAGCCTTTCCGCCAATGCCTGGGATTGCAGCCGGAACGTCTGCGCCCTGGCCTCCTGGCTGAGCAACTTCCAGGGTCGCTACGACAGCAACCTGCTCTGTGCCACCCCCGAGTACGCCCAGGGCGAGGATGTTTTGGACGCCGTGTACGCCTTTCACTTGTGCGAGGACAACGCCGACCCCACGAGCGTCAACACCTTCTCCCCGGTGACCAACAACAGTGAGCAGACGCTCGGCTATGGCTCGGCCACCGCCACCTACGACGTGCCCGACGGCGACGAGGACCGGACCACGTACGCCGTCACCATCACCATACCCGGCGAGAACTCCGAGAACGCCGTGCAGATTCACAAGGTGGTGACGGGCACCATGGCACTGATTTTTTCCTTCCTCATCGTGGTTTTGGTGTTGTACGTCTCCTGGAAGTGCTTCCCAGCCGGCTTAAGGCAACTAAGACAGTGCTTTGTCACACAGCGCAGGAAGCAGAAGCAAAAACAGACCATGCACCAAATGGCTGCCATGTCAGCCCAGGAGTATTACGTTGATTACAAACCCAACCACATTGAGGGAGCCCTGGTGATCATTAATGAGTACGGATCTTGTTCCTGTCACCAGCAGCCAGCGAGGGAATGTGAGGTGTGATTTTCCTTTGGGATTTAAACAGTGTGCAACCAAATAACAGCGTGCAGGCAGACAGTGGCACGGGGTGGGGGGGTTGCTGGGCTTTGCTGGTGATTTCTGACGTGCACCTCTGCCCAAATTGTTTAAGAGGGGCTGTCCGAGAGACTTGATATTTTAGCTTTATCGTGTCTTAAAAACCTTCAGGACAGCCAATCTTAAGATTTCATATGCTAATACTCCCTTTGAAGATCTGTCAATATTCAGGAATCTGAGAGTGTAAAAAAGGTACCAATTATTGATCTTTTGTAAACTAAGAAAACTGTTTAAAATAAAAAAAAATAGCATTTACAGTTTTTACAGACTGGTGTATATTACATGAATGGTTCCCTGTATACAAAATGCAACAGTTTAACCTCTCTCTTCATGCTGAGTGTTGAAATGAAAAGTCGAGGAGCAAAGAAGCCACGTAAAATAGAAAGCTTAAAATTACCCAGGTGGCTTCCCATTGTAATTAGCACACATTCACGTACATCATGTTGCTGAAGATGTGAAGCATGACACTGGAATTCTATTTTTGTTAATGTGCTACCTGTAACTGGACATCAGTACAACAAGGAGCCAGTGCACCTCAGAAAGGCTGAAGTTTTGACTGTGCCCCTAGGACAGGATTTCTGAGGATTTTTAAGTACAGCTCACTTGTCAGTTGCTGTAAGATCCATAAAATCTGCATTACGACCCCTAAAATAATTTTGTATCAAAACTGATCGTATTGCAAAGATTCACTAAAAAAGCAACCAACAAAGCCCAAACAAGTGAAACACTGCCAAAATGTGCTCATCAGAATTGTCTTTAATATAAAAAAGACCAAAAAAAGTGCTAAATTTAAGGGCTTTTATTTGCATTTCCCACTTTTGTGCTTGTTTTGAGCTATGCCAACAGCAAAGATCCGCTTGTTTTGTGCCCTGTGGTGCCACGGTGAATGGAGAAGAGCAAAAGCAATTATGTGGGTCTCAGTGGTGAAGCTCAAGAGCAAAACCACTGTCAGGGTAAGACAGAGTTTTTAGAGCACCCTTCTGGGTCCTGTAGCAAAGTGCTGGCAAAGCCCAGCTCGTGTCCCTCCCTTTCACCACCAGCCTTCACTAACAAAACAACCCCAAAACCTCTGCAGAGGCTGGAGGCAGATGAACCCTCCTTACTAAGGACTGAAAAATGGCATTGATGGATAATAAGCAGTGATTTCATTATGTAGAATCACACAGCTGTTTAATCTGACTGCCCTTAAATAAAGGCTTCCTTTCCTTGTATTTTGGATTTTTCATTCCAGAATGTGAACAAGCAACCGATTGATCTTTTCACCAGCTCCTCTCACACTAATTGACGATGAGGGAGTTTTATAACATCAGGCAGAGCATCTTGAAATTTTCTTCCTACAGCATTACATGTGAATAAAATGTTATGGATAATGAAGTGGGTGACATTTCTATGTTTTGTACATGTTTCTCTATCCTCAGGTTACCACGAAGAGATGAACAATTCCAAAATTTTACATGTATTTTAATGTAACATAGTTTTTTTTTTCCTTTTTCATAGCATTGAAGTGCCACCTACTCTTACGAGGGTACAGCAGGCTTATAAAGCAGAAAACAGGCATAGAAGAAATAATTTGTTTTCTTGCATAGCAGGTTTTAGCCATTAATTTTAAATGTAAAGAGTGGCTTTTATATTTTTTTTCCTGACTCATACTATTTTTAAGGAGTCAGAACTTATTTTCCTCTATTTGGTACATCTCATTCTGTGTATTATTAAACATGGAAACAGCCTCTTCATCAAAATTTTTATTCAGTGAGACTATAATGTCATCTGTGAAAGCAATGAGATTATGCACCGGGAGAGGACAGTTTCACAGAAAATTTACTGCAAATCAACTGGTTTTTGTTCCTAAAGCCACTGCAAATTCACCCACAGCTTTCAAACAAGCAAGCACTGTTAAACCCAGGCTTTTCTCTCTTTAAACAAATGCACATTTCTCTCTCTGTGCCTCAAGCCCACAAGAGCCTGATCCCTCCCGAAACTCCCAAGTGACCTTAGGGGTTGAGTGTCCATGTACAAACCCAGCAGGGAGGGCAGAGGGAAGGTACAGAGCCTCTCATCTCTTTGGGTTCCTGATCATGTTTGAAGCAAAAGTACTTTATGCCATGCTAACTGAGGGCCTAGCTATATTTATTTTCCCCATTAAACCCATCTCTGAAATCAATAGGGAATTTAACTGTGAAAAATTGGCTCTCTAACTTTGGACTGGGCTATGAGTTCCTCAAACCCCCAGGCAGCACTGCAGCCAGCAGGGCTGGTTACAGCCACTTGTCAGGAAGCTTCCAAAATCAACCCAGGTTGTTAAAATACTGTCTGCATATGGTAAAATGAAATATGAACTGGCTTTATTTCTATTATGACCCCCTGTTGCTATCAGGAAACGTGTTGGTGCAGTTGTGGTTTTGCCCCTGTGAACCTGAGACAAGCCTGATACCAACAAACAATCATCCCGTGGTTGTATTTCCATGTATTTTTAGCATATTTGTGGGTTGTATTTGAAACACACGAGTGACTGCACCCCTCTGGAGATATCCCTGCTGTTTATTGGTGTTAGCAACCTCCAGCTACGTTTGCAAAGACGTGAGCAATTCTGCCTCTGGAATTTATTCACCTCTGTGCTCCATGCATCTCGCATTGACAGCCCAAGTAAACTGAACAGAGCATTTTTCTTTAAAGGTGCAGTGATTTCTTGAGTGAGAGCTGATTTGGGGTTTGCCTGTTGCCACTTCTCCTGCAGAGAGGTGATGGCCACCAATGACTTGCCACTCTGAGCACGATGATGGATGGGTCCTCCATGGAGAACACAACATTTATTAAAGGATGTATTTCAAAATTCTCATGCAGAAATCTTTCCTAAGGGTAATCCCTTCTAGAGACAACCTCCTGGTGATCCCCAGAGGATTTCTGGAGATCTTGACACCCTGTGAATATTTATTGGAGAAAGAGGGTATCACTGCTGTTGCATGGCATGAAGGTACTCCACAGGGTGCCCACATCCAGTCTGAAAGTTTACATGAAATATATGTGGGTAATAAAGAAATAAAAGAGCCTGTATTTCATTTCAATCCAGCTATTGCAAATCCAGTTATTCATCCTGCTCCAGGCTATGTGATTGGTGTATATGAGAGTTATTATATTTGTACTGCATTTAGAACAACTGCAGGGACAAATTTTCCCTAATTCTTTCTTCCAAATTTCATGTTCAACAACTGCCCAGAGATAAGTTATTCCCTCTCTTTTGATGCCCTTATTCTGGCTTATTAAATGGCTCCAAAATCAAAAGGGAGAAAGAAAGAAAGAAAGAAAGATGCTTTTGGGGTTAGTTGTGAATAGTGTTTTCTCCATGAAATGGTTGGGGAATATCAAAGGAAGGAAAATATTTTAAATATTCCCTTTTTGATGTTTTGCTTAATAGGACTAACCTCCCTTTTATAATTAGGTAATTAACATTATTTTCTTTATATTTAACTGTCTTTTTGCACACAAGGCAGGGTGAAAGGCAAGCAAAAGCACTACCTTTCCTGAAGCTGGTTAACAGTACCAGTGTTACAGATCTCTAATATGCATTCTCTTGCTGCTAACATCAATACCCACTCACAGCACACCCAGTGCTGAAGGAACTCTTGCTGTGTATGCTTTGAATGTATATAAGGGATGATTTATTTTCCTTTCTGCATTTTTTTTCCTTCCTTTCTGTACTACTTAAAAAAAAATATATATATATGAAACCACAGAATCAATGCTAATGTACCACATTCTGTTTCTGGCCTGAAAATATAAAATACAAAGAAATTCTGTGTTAAAGCTGCCAATTCCCTCCTTTGCCAGGTCTGGGTGCTGCAGGGGGTGAGCCCAAGGGATGACCCATTCCTTGTGGTCACAGCAAGGCTGCCCTGTACCAGGCTGATACAGCCCCCTGCATACCTGTACCACAGAAAGCCCATGAACCTAAGGATAATTTTGTATGCTTTAAGAGATTCTGTATGTTTTTATGGCTAAGGCATTGAGGGGTAGTTGAAACGAGTCTATTTGATCATTTTCTTCAGTTCTGATTAAAAAAAAAAAAAAAAACAAAAAACCCAAAAACAAACAACCCTCATTTGCTTTTGAGATGGACTACATTTGCTCCTTGTGTGTGTCTCATTCTGCATTAACAGCAAAAGGACTCTCTGAGGCTCCCTCCCCTTCCTCCCCCCTTCAGCTTCTACAGTGGTATTCAGAACGGCAAAAAGGGAGTGTTTAATGAGGAAGCTCATTTCTAGTGCTATAATAATAATAGCAGTGATAATAATAAAATTAAGCTGAGACAAAAGATAGAGGAAAGACTGGAGTAACGGCAACCAAATCAGGGTGTTACCAGATTTCTTTGCCTTTTCCTTTTGCAGAGATGGTTAACCTAAAGAAGTAGCACAGATGAAAAACCAAGACTGAGGGTGGGTGGAGAAAGCAGTCTTAAAAACTGTGCAAGCAGGGATGAAACAGCTTCTGCAAAGGAGGCTACAACACTAAATAGCTCCATTCAGCAGGAGAGAGAAAAGACAGGGGTGAAGGGACGGGATGAAAGGGAAGATGAGAAGGCAAGGGGGCTACTGTGCACCCACGGGAAATGAGATTTTTCCGTGCCTTCCCCTCCCACGTTCGGGCTGTGGCAAGGACAGCAGCAGAGATTTAAGAAAGATGCCCAGCATCTCTCTCTCTCTCGCCCTGCCTTTCCCAGCAGTGCCACGGAGGGAGGCGCAGTCGGACACGCTTCCCCAAACACACGTGCCCGCAGCCCCGTCATTTCCTCCGCCACCTCCCTGTTCCCTGGGAGCACAATGTCCCCCTCATCCATCACTCCGCGTGCTCAACTCCAGCACTGTGCCTCTGCCATCAATTTTTTTGGCTGGATTTTTTAGCTATCCTAGTCACAGTTCACCACAGACTTGCTAGAAAATCGGACTTTTCTACCCAAAATAGCTCTCTCTTCTTTTTTTTTTTTTTTTTTTTCAAGAAACCCTCATCTAGAGGGATGGGTGATCTTGAGCTACTGCGGATTCTCCTGCTAATTATATCTACACTCATAGTCAGCTTTCACATTCACAGCTATAATGACAAACAGATCTGAGATATTTTTGCTGTGTTCAATTTACCATTATGCACCAAGGTTATACTTTTCCTTGACCTGCTCAACCCAGTCTAATATTAAAAAATTGAGCATTTATGCGGGTTCCTTTCCAAGCATAAAATTGATTAGGAATTTAGGAAATGCTGGTGATTTAAAGATTAACCTTTCATATAATTACTGACATAAACCAGAGCTATTAAGGTCTTAGAAACAACTATTCAGAGCATATTCTACACTAAAAAACAAATCACATTTAGAGTCATGCGAAAGACTTTCCATACCAGCCAATTTTTTTTTAATTTTTTTTTTTTTTTTTTAAACAGCAGAAGAAAAACCTGGTGAAAGGAAAGGAGTAAGCACAGCCTACCTCTAAAGTTATGTGGAGGAAAGCAAAGCTATAAAAACAATACAGAAACCAAGCAACAGTGTTCTGCTGGCAAGACACAGCTTGTAATTGGGTGGGTGGCTGTGAAGAGCCAAGATGAATGCTGCACAGCACTGTAATTTTATTGCACTGTGTCTGCTCTAAAGTGAACATATTTGCAATGAAATCTGGATTTCCGTGAGAACAGGGCAATTGTTTGTTCTGTTTTGTTTTTTGTTATAAAGATCACGTCACTTGTTGGCATTCAGGCACAATTCCTGAGGCTTTAAAGCAATTACTGTTCTTACTGCCTTTGCTGGGGTGATAGCTGGGGGAGACAGTCAAAGGGAAGAGGCTGTGCTGAAAGGAGTTTGAGCTCCAAGTCCCAGATTTGCATCACAAGAGAAGAAAGTCAGTTGAAAATAAACACCAGCTTTTCACCTTTTCCTCCATCTCTCCTCTTCCTAAAAATCCAAATATGCACATCACTTATAAAAATCAGAGATAGGTGGCAGTGGCTACAGGATTAATATTATGTGCATCTGTGCTTGGCAAACAGCACCTACTATTCTGCTAAGGCACTTTTATTTTAAATCATTTCCCTGCTCTCATGTTCTTCACATCCTCACCAGACACAGTAACTACTGCCAGAAAGATGTCTTTCAACACGGGTGCTATGGGAACATGACCAAGTCCCTTCAATTTCTGAGCTAACAAAGACTAAATCTGAGATTTCAATGGCAATAGGTAAGTAGAAAAATCTACTTCATCACTGAATTATCACTTTTAGCACAGCAGATTTCTCTGACTGGCGTGATTAGACACTAAGCCCAGTTGTTCATTTATTACCAACTTCAATCTGACCCTTTTTGCTGATGTGCCTTTCTCCTAAGAGTGAAACAGAGCACGACACCAGAGAGAGGGTTGAAAATTGTATTTTGGGTAAAATCTGAGATTTAAAACTATGCATGGACACATCAAATTGATTTAAGAGCTGATCCAATGAACAAAGTGCAGCTTATGTATAGCAGATCTCCCTGTAGTAGCACACCTCTGTACCCTAGTGGTTACAGTCAGGGATGAGCAAACATCCTCATGAGAGCTGGGGGCCTCAAACTGAAAACAGATTTCTGAATACCTTTCAAAATACATACTTTCCCTCTAATTTTTATCCCTTCTTACCCATTCTCACATTTTTCATTCCCAGAGCCTCACAGGCAGGGTGAATCAAAAACAAGAGGGGGAGGAAGAAGAGGAGAACCCTGAAAATCCCAAACTAAACTGCAAGAACAGTCCACAGCTATTGAATTCCTGAGGTTTTGAGTCTTTTTACAACTGTCAGCCCTTTGAAACACGTCTGCTATCAACCCTCTTTGCAGGATGAGAGGTAAAGTGAGCTCCCAGGAGTAAACTTGGATCTGTCTCTGTCAGTGCCTCTCTGACAGCCTGGCTTGCTTAGAGAGCCTGGTAAATACTAAAGAATGTTAATAATAATGAAATAAACAATCTAGGGATTTTTTTTCCCACCTTTTTTTTCCCTTTTTTTAAACTTGGCTCTATAATAAAGCCTATCTTGACAAAAAATTTACTTCTCTGATCCACCTTATTTCCCAATGCAATTTTTTTCCACAGCAAGCAGAAATTTGTGGCTGCTGCTCAAAGGTTTGCAATCCTCATGCTAAAGAGGCCACTGTGTGTCAAATGTTTACCTTAATTCCATGTAAATGTCACTCCATATTGGACATTTTGTGTTTCTTTACCAGCGAATTCAGCTGCCTCCACCTTCACAAACCTTCCCCTTGCACCATAACTCCCTTTCCAAACATCCCAGAACCCGCTGCTCCTGTCAGATCAAATGCCCAAACAACAACTGGATGTCATGAATTTATTATGTAATTGCTGTAGTCTAATAAATTGGATGTGCATCCTATGGCCTGAAAGATGAAGAACTCATGGAGACAGTGAACAAGCAGGAGGAATGCAGCTGACATTCTCTCTCTGGGGAAAACCCACAAAACAAAAATCACTGCATGGGACAGTGCTTGAGGAAGGTGGAGGGCACAGAGAAGCAGCTGAAAAAAAAGGTGAATTACATGGGATAGAGGAAATCACTGCTAAAAAATAGAGGGGAACTTTGTGAAGGGGACAGTGCCCATAGCAGATTAATCAGAAAGAGATTTAGGTGATAACCACCACAGCTGATCCTCACCAGGGGATAACAATGCTCTGTGGTGATATTTGATGACAGTATGAGCCTATGCATGAGCCTACATCTGCAGTGGGAAAACAGCAATCCACAAAGTCCCAAGGAGCTGAACCCTGGGCTTATTCCTCTGTCCATCTTGGCTTTGTCATGATTGGCTTTCTGGTATATTTTTTTAATTTTTCGCTTTTTTATTGCGGTTATGGACAGAACTGAACCCATGGCGATGGTGCTGTTGCTTCATGAGGAATATGCTAAGCCAAAGGTTTTTTTTTCAATGGGTGGCACTTCTAGACGGAAGCAAACCTTATTATATTGGTTTGTGTGTCTATTTCCCTGATTCTAGCAACTGTTGGAAATTCCATTAGGTTATTCCAGCTGGTGGAATGAAGAACTTCCCTAAAAGTTGCCTGAGTAGTTTTATGAAATTACCCTAAGTATCTTTCCGAATAAAAAGAGCTGAAAACTTTTCCCCCACCCCGGTTCTCTTTTCCCACTATGTAGGATACTCCAGCCCCAATCTGTCGTTTTTCATTAGCACAGGAGTCAAGCTATGGCTGTTAATGAAAACTCTTAATGAGGATTTGGTGAATAAGGCCTGGAAAATCAAACTCAAAACAAACACTAAAATCTATGTCAGATCTATTGTTTGTAGGTAATAGAAATTGGGACTTGAAGGAGTGTATAAAGCACTAGGGAATTCAGAACAACAAATCATATCTGGACTTCTGAAGAGCTTTTGACAGGATATTCAGTTTCCCATAAATAAGACAAGCTCCATTGTCATAGAAAACTAGGTAGGAACCCAAAAATACAGTGGCCTTTTATTGAATACAGGGAAAAAAATGGAGCACAGTGTGGTCCCAGGGCCGGGACTGCTGAATCATCTCAGCCACGATCAGGAACTAGATGGCATTTTTCAAATGACAGATTATTTATATTGTGAAAAATAATGAAAATCGTGAGGATGTGCAAAGGGACTTCCAAAGTCTGAAGCTTATATAAGCTTTGATGGATGAAATTCTGAATTGTCAAATACAAAGCAAAAGACAAGATATAAGGGAAACTGCCCATCCGTGCCTCGGTGATGTAAGTTATAGGCAACAATTGGACAACTGTCTCCCAGGGTATTGCATTAAAATCTCTGCCCAGCGTGCAGAGAGGGGAAAAAAAAACAGGAAAAAAGAAAAGTAGAATAACATCTGAAATGGAACAGCTCTCAAGAAATTAAATAGTGTGATATAAATCACTCCTATGGCTTCAGCTAGAAAATTCTGTTAAGGCTAAGTTAGAAAAGGATCTAAGTGCTAGATAAGGATAAACTCCTGACAGGTAAAAGGATGAATGATTTGGGAAAGTTTGCGAGGAGAGAGGCAAAGAAACCGGACCTACAACTGCAGCACGAGAGCAAAACGTGGATCCACCCCCCCTCTAGTGGCCAGTCCCCACCGGCTGCTGCAGAAACCACCCAAACCACCGGATAGCGACTTTAAAACAACCGCACACACCCCTCGTTTTTTATTCCCCTTTCAATTTTATGTTGCTGCACCGTATATTATTATTTGCTATTCCTCATTAAACTGCCTGCTGCACTCCTGTGTTATTCTTGTCATTACTCAGGGCACAAGCTGTTGTACAGGTGGATTTTTTTTTCTACCTGCCTGCAAGAAGAGGATGCAGAGTGTGACAAGGGCCATGCACACCCTGGCATCAGGAACGACCATAAAATTAAAAAATAACCTTTGGACCTCACTGCACAAGACATCACCGATGCAAAAAATAGGCATTAAAAAAAAGGAACAGTTGTACAGAAATGGGAACGTGCAACTAATTTGGTACATACATCCCAAAAACTTTTTAGATTGAAGAAGACACTTTTTTAGGAACAGCATCTAGGACAGGGCATATCATGCAGCGTAAATGTGGGTTTTTTTATTTCTTTCTCATGGACCAGTCATTGAATTTCCGTGTTTCCAACCAACCTGCACACCTGGGGAAACTGAGGCTGAGTGGACCCTTCACATCCCCACATTCTGAATGCACACAGGTTCTTCTTGGTCACCTACGCCTGCTGTCTTCTGTAGAACATGCACTAAACCTGGAATAATCCCCCTTTTTACCAATTTCTTGGAATAATTAATTATAACAGACCATTTTCTGCTGCTATCCTTTAACAATCTAGCCTAGAACACTTTGTGGACTGAAGAGAGGAGATGCTGAGCTGGCTGCACTGAGAGGGGCTGTGAGGACTGAGCAGGACATGAGCCCTGTTTCTGGTTAACACCAAACACTTTGTTAGGACTGTGTGTTTTGTTAAACTTGCACATTCTACCCAAAAAAAGCAGAAGAAAACAGAAGAAACCTGGAGCAGAAGTGAACATCCTTCAGCTGCATCTATTATATCCTCAAGCTAATAAATTCCTGTGTACCCAGCTGTGCTTGTAGGGCAGATGAGGAGTCACAAGGGATTAAATTTGCCTCTTGTAAAAATCTTTCCATCACTTCAACTTTCTCAACCCCTTCTTCAAATGCCACCCTTTACCAGCGATTTTTAAGATGCAGATAAATCTGTGTATTTGATAGGGAGACAAATTAACCCTTTCTACAGGTGAGTTGCTAAGAAATTGCCCAAGAATGTATTTTTAATTAAGGCCTGTAACACACTATGCACTCTTGTATGCATTTTAATAATTAAAGCAGGGTTGCTGCCCTTCTATAAATTATTCTGAAATTACCTGTTGATTATCTAGGACGGCGCCTTGTATCCTATGGTGACTCAGAAGGAGTTCAGAGCTAGCACCCTTATTTTAATTTGAATAATTCGTTCAACTGAAACTGAAGAATAAAATCACAAACAAGGCACATTTTGACTTAAATTTAAAGAATAAACCCATATTCAATGTGTCTTGATAACATGAGCTTGTTAAAAATAGTTAGCCAACAGATTATTCAAGAGATCTGTATATAACGATGTAAGCAATTTGCTCTTCCACTACCAAATTAATCCATTACTGGCTGCAATCAGGGCAAGTTTGACAGTCCATTTCTTACTGATGCCATTCCACACAACTCTTTTATTCCTATTATGCCCTCTGTCAAGAGAGATTGAAAAATGGGAAGACATAAGGAACTGCACAGACAATTTAAAAAGTAACAAAAGGCACTCGAGCACTGTGGGGATGGGCACAAGTAACAGGAAAAGCTTCCAGGGAATCCTAAAGAAAGCTGAATCTCTGCTCCATATGGAAAGAAATCCAGGTGATCCATCCATGACATCTGTTTTTCCATCAATAATTACAGAGAATCCTATACATATTTCTGATACTTACAGGAAGGATTATAAGTGAAAGATTTGGAGTATTTGGCTGAGCACCTCACACAGGGAGGGGATTTTTTACCCACGGGTTATGCAGTATTACAATAATAAACTAAGTTTTATATAAGAAATTCAGATTTTCATCCATACAACTTCTCTATCTTACTCTGTCAAATAATATATATATATTTTTTAATTTCCTATATTCCTCCTGACATCTGACAAAAGGCAAACCCAAATTTTTTATAGGGCCATGAGTTTCTAGACATTGAAAAAAAGGGGCTTCTTCAGAATGACAGCCAAGTGTAATCTGTGATTTTCCCTGTATGTCATTTCTGGGGTAAATCAAGTGACAGGTTCCAGACTAATTTGTCACTTATTAATTAATAATGTCATTTTATTCATTCTATATAATACATTTTATGGAGTACCAGAAGCAGTTTTTGTTAGTAAAGTTCTCTCAAAGGCTTTTCCCAATATCTCCCACGATTAAAAAAAAAAAAAAAAAACAAAACAAAACCAGAAAACATTCCATCATAATTTCAATGATAGATCATTTTTCCTTTCTATAAAATGAAGTCTTAAAAGCCAATTAATTAAACTGAACGATAACTGAATTACTTTAACCACTCTAAGAATTAAAGCTATGGATGCTCTCTCCCCAGACACTGAAACCTGGCATGCCAATGATTTACCACAAGGAAGAAAAACCTTAAGAAAGGAAACTATTCTGAGCAGGCTTTTCATATTCACAAGTAAGACCGCTCTTCAATAACTTCAATTATTTGCATTTTCAACTGCAATTTTTTACCTTTCTGTAGCCTTCAGAGTGACAAGAAGGTGTCAGAAGTGACCACGTGCTCTGAACATCAGCAAAGAGTAAAACCTCAAAGCAAGGTCTGGGTTCTGTTTAAAATTCTCACTGCTTTTACTGAAAAAAAAAAACCCAAAACCCAAACCCTAAGTGTTTGCTAACCACCTGCTTCAGCCCCCTGCTGTGGCTGACAAACCCCTCAGGGCACTAAACCAGCCTTGCCCCAGCTGCAGCTTTACAATACAGATGATGTTCACCTGGACACATCAAGATTGTTTGCAACCAACAAACGGTTGGAGCAATTCATTTTTCTTTTTAAATAGTGTTTCTATTTGCCCCTACTTCAGGAGTTTTATCTAACCTATAGCTAACCTTGGGTGAGTTTGTTTTCCCCTTCCAGGAGTTAAAAAGAGAAAGGTTCTTTACATTGCAAATATTATTTGCTAAGTCTCTTCTGTGTATATTCCGTGCTTCCAGAGGATTAAAGAAGGAATGTTGTCACTGAAAGAACAGGAAAATAGATTTGCAGATGTAGCAATCTTGTAAAACCCTGAGCTCAGAAAAACATTCGCAATGCCACCAAGAAGGAAAAATAATTTCCCAAATTGTCCCAAGTCTCTTCCTACAGAGATTGAAAGGACAATGATGCACCTCCTACGTGACTCTTTTCAACTGCTTGCAGGAACAGGCCAGCTCCCGTTCCCTTCCCGTGATTAGGCTCAGGATTATTTCACGCCTGTCTCTTGGTTCTTATATTTGTCATGTTAGGCACTTTTTGCAAGGTGAACACAAGTTATTTTATTCAGAGGTGTGAAAAAAAAAAAGGGAAAAAGAAAAACTGGTCCTTGCTGCATTAGTCAGGTTTCCATCACTACGAAGTAAAGCATCAATTGGGATGAAAACTCTAGAAATCACTTTTTTTTTTAAATTCTTGCCAACTCCATAATTACGCCTCAAATGATTCTGTGCCAGGTGGTTTGGCTAACAGATGGAATGGTATATTTGTTCACTCTTCGTAAACCAAGCTCCTTTCAAAAGCTGTGAGCCAGAAGTATCTACATTATTGATTGACGTCTATATGCCTAATAATTAATTAAACTCCGGCTACAAATTGCAGTGACTCCTGTGAGCACATTAAAAAAAATCATATAGAAAATATGTGATTGTGTCTTTCCAGTAACATTTTTAAATCACGGCAGATAAAAATATTGGTGTGAAATAATGCACTACAGACAAAAGAGGTTTGGTATGAAGCATCTTAGAAATGTCTAAAGCAGGACACTTTACATAACAGGGATTGAGGGGCTGAGAGATGGACCTGTGAGACCCTCAGGAAGTTCAGCAAGGCCAAGTGCAGGGTCCTGCCCCAAAATGAGACAATGCCAGGCACAAACACTGAGAGGAGAATGGATGAGAGGCTGAGAAGAGAATGGATGGAGAGCAGCCCTGGGGAGAAGGATTTGATGGTGCTGGGGGATGAGAGCTGCACATGCCCCGGCCCAGAAACCCCCATGGGCTGATCCCCCAGCATGGGCAGCAGGGGAGGGGGATTCTGCCCCTCTGCCCCACTCAGCTGGGACCCCACCTGCAGAGCTGCCTCCAGCCCGGGGATCCCAACATGAGAAGGTCGTGGAGCTGCTGGAGCCAGTCCAGAGGAGGCCACGGAGATGGAATCCAAGAGCTGGAGCCGCTCTGCTCCGGAGCCAGGCTGGGAGAGCTGGGGGTGTTCACCTGGAGAAGGGAGGGCTCCAGGGAGACCTCAGGGCCCCTTCCAGTGCCTAAAGGGACTCCAGGAGAGCTGGAGAGGGACTTGGGACAAGGGATGGAGGCACAGGACAAGGGGGAATGGATTCCCACTGCCAGAGGGCAGGGATAGATGGCATACTGGGAAGAAATTGTTCCCTGTAGGGGTGGGGAGGCCCTGGCACAGGGTGTCCAGAGAAGCTGTGGCTGCCCCTGGATCCCTGGAAGTGTCCAAGGCCAGGCTGGACGGGGCTTGGAGCAACATGGGATAGTGGAAGGTGTCCCTGCCCATGGATAGGGTTGGAATGAGATGGGCTGTAAGGTCCCTTCCAGCCCAAACCATTCTGTGATTTTATGATAAGATTAAAAATTGTTCCTGTGAGATTATTTTTCACAATCCCAAACATTACCAAAGGCTTACTAAACCAGTTTGGGGTTCTGACCAGATCTGACAAATGCAGTCAGGTTCACAAGACCCTTCCCAGACAACATATACTCAATATAACCTCCACTCTGGAGGGAGAAATTAAACTGAGATCAAACCACAAGATAACCACTGCTTCTTCCATCCTGCATTAGGAGTTATCTGGGGCTCATTTCTTTCTTGCCTGCACATCCCAGGAGGAAATACAGAAACCTTTGTTACCCAGAGAATGTCCAGGAGTCCCTTTCATCAGGATGTGTCACAGTGATTGTGAATGTGCTCAACACACAGCGAAGGCACAGAGTAAATCCGGCTGGGCCAGAAGGTGCTGGACCTGCAGCACACGTGCAGATCAACTGTGCTGAGGAGGCACAGCAGGCATTTCATGAACAGCACATGCCATCAGGCATTTTCAAGCTGGAAACAGCCTGGATTTTCTGCTCCTGTGCCCATCAGCTGAGCTATAAAGGTACAAGAACTCTGTGGCAGAGCTGACCCTGTCCCATTAAACATTTCCCCGAACATCTGCAAACATCACCGATTTCCCAGCCCATGTAATGATCCTCATCATAATCCCACCGAGCTGAGGGTAACAACAGATCCATTTCCCACCCAACCCTCCCATGGGAAAATAGTAATTAATTTAAAAAACAAAAAAAGAGAAAAGCTTTTTGTCATCGTATATTAATATCTGTACTTCTGCTATCACAGAGCTGTGCCAGAAACACTGATTTAATAGGCACTGCAAAGCAATTACCATGCAAATAATATTAGCCAGCAATTTATTACTTTTTTAGCAAAGTCCTTGTTTTGGCTAGCAGACCACAGTAACAGATTCCAATAAGACTGGGTAATTGAAAGAAATTGCAAGTGTCTAAATAGCTGTGACACCAAACATATGAAGCAGCAGTTCTCAGCCTGGCCTATTGGTCTGCTTGTGATTTCAAATATGGACAACCTGGGGAGCCAACAAAGGAACAGCCTACACAGCAAAAGAGAGCACTGAAGCAACCAGAAGGAAAGATACTGAGGAAAACTCTCTTTAGTAGTGACACTGGCACGGAGGACAAAGGAGAATAACGTAGAGGGTTTAAACCACTTAAAAAACAGCATTCTTGCCTCAAATCCTTCCTTTTCCCCTGCTTTTCTTCATAAGAAACATATTTTTTTGGAGTAAGCATATCCTTTTTTGTGCAATATATACTCATCTATTTATAGCACAGGATTGGAAAGTTGCTTAGATTAACTGAAATGTTAAGCTCCATGTTCAGCTTCAGAAGTTGCCCATTGATCCTCTTGCCTTGGATTGATCAGAGCAATAGGATTTTACCTAAATCACTTTTGTGTTCTTCCTGTGACTACCAGAAAATGAACTAAGTTGCTTAGCTCACACCAGAGTGCTGTGACATTCACAAAATTAAGGAAACTGCACATTGCAAGACCTAAAATATTTAATTCCCATACAAAAGAGCTACTGACAGCTGTGTACTTCAAAACATAATAACGTGGCTAACAATTAAATGATGCCTCCTAGGAAATCTGTGACAGGAAAACATGTCACAGTCAAGCCTGTCATCCCTAGAAAAACCTTTGAAGATCATCATGTATGCACGCACTTTCTGAGCAGGGCCAGCAGAAGCCAGAAAGGTCACTGGAAAGCTGGTAAAAAATGTCAATAGCAAAGGAGATGAACAATTTTTACACAAAACTTTCAGACTATTTGAGACAGCGAAAACCTCATCATACTTTCAGCACTCAATTCACTACAGGACTGAATCAAGAAGCAAGAGAAGGGTAATGGGAAGATCCTGTGCTGTGCAAGGCAGATTTGTGCACAAGCTCAGAGCCTGTTACTGTGTCCATCTTAATGTAAGTGAACAAACATAAATACATCATAAAGCATATGCCTCCTCTGAAATAAATACCACTCTCTTCATGTCTTTATAAATAATCTTAATGATCTTAATTAGTATTAATCTCTTAATTATGTTAATCTTATCTTACAAGGATACCTATGCTGGCATGATAAGTGATTAATACTTCAGCATTTTGCTGTCGAAATCTGCCTCATTTCCTCAACAGTTCTTCAGGCAGAATGGCAGCTGACATGACAAAATCAGGCAGGAACACATTTGGCATTTGCCACAAACCTATATCAAGATACATAGTCTTGACTCTGTAGCTTTGCCAAGGAGTAGGAGTATTCCCAGGCAAGGATCCCAGTTTTAGACACCAGAGTTTTAAATACAGTATAGGTGGTTAATAAAGCACCAGCTCTCTACACCTGAATTCAGTGCTCAGTGTCAAAGCCTACATGTATTTTCACAAACTGGTGGCTCACAGTGCTGGGCCGATTCTGTCACTGCTGTCTCAGCTGTGACACTTTTTGGCAGAGCACCAACCCAGGGTCACTGAGGAGAAGGTGCCATTGGCATTGCTGTTCCCATCTAATGCCAACAGTAGGACTCTCCCTATCCAAACATGGATCAAGTGCTGTTTTTTCCCAGGGAATGGAGGTTGGCCTAGAACTGCTGTGGCAATACAGTCTGAAATCACAAAATCTGTAGGTGAGCTGATTTCACCCCTCACCACAGGAGCCTTGGAGGAAGCCAAGCTAACTGAGTATGAATTGCAATCTTCCCATTCTGTGTAGGCTTTCACAGCCAAAAGGTTATTTCTAGACCTGTCCTGGGTGTAGAAGTTGGTAGCTCAGCCCAGGTAATTTCCAAGTCTGAGTTTATCAGAGGAATCCATAAGACTGACAATTACCCCAGGATCACAGAGGAACCACAACCTCTTTGGTTATGGAGCTTTTCCCTTTGCCTCATTCCACAGATGGGAGCTCAGCGTGGCTGATGCTGATTAAACTGGAGCACGTCTGGAGAGATCTGGAGACAGATTTTTTTTTCTTTTCCCTCAGACACATCACTACATCAAGGGCTTGGCTAAATCTCATCCCAATCTCGAATTCTCACCTATCAATGCAGTGCTCCCAAATAACCTTGCTGTCTTGTTTCACTGCCAGTGGCTACCTTTGTTAGAAGTGTTTGACAGCAAATAAAGCATAAACACTGATGATCAGACCATTCCCTCAGAACTCTGTGAAAGAGGTTAGAGATTTGAAACATATCAGTGCCATCAGAGAAGAAAAAAAATTGTTTTACTTCTGCCATGGTAACTAAAAGACTTGATTCTCAGATCACAGTCTGGTTAATCCAGAAGGTTTCTACTCCTCTAGTGATGTTACAGCCTTCATTTTTCTGGAGGTTTCTGCTAAATCGGTGTATTCAGCTGGCTGACTTCAGATTTTTCAAAGATATGCGAAGATTCTCCAGAATTATGCTGGCAAGGGAGTATCAGCTCCTCCCAGATATTTGGAGGGTTCTTCTGAGTGTGAAGCCAGGGCTCTGGACACATTTCCTTGCATGGATAGAAAATGAGTGGTCTCACATTTCAGGGCCAAGAAGGAACGGTCTTGAGCCACACAAGGGCACACCCCACGAGAGAGGACAGCAGCCTGCTGAATGTGACTTTGAGCAGCTGCTTCCAGAAGCAGCCATAATGTCAGCAGTTAATTCCACTGAAATCACCTCCAGCAAGGCCCTTTATCTCTGACTGATTGTGCAATACAAGTTTCCCCAGCAGGGCTCAGCAACTGTTGCACTCTAAAGTCACACGCCACTTCAGTGAAATTTCCTCAAGTAGGTAAGCAATGTCTTTTGAAAATATAGATTTGCCTAATGTCAGAAAAGAAAAAAGAACTCCTTGTAATAAGGTACTGCCACCAGCATACCAAATGGCTGAATTAAAGCTAATGGAATACTTTCAATCTAGGCTGGTCTCACCAGCCTGTAGAACTCCATCAGATGATATTCACGGGATAAGAAACTCTATTCCAGACAAAAGTGGCTCTGAAAAATGACACAAGATTTTCAAGTCTTTGGTAAGGGGAACTGTTCAATCGTCCTCTCAGTCTATGCAGAGTAAGATAAGAAGCAATCAGCTCAATTTGCAACAAAAGAGATTTGGATTCCATATTAGAAAGCATTTGCTAATTGTAAATACAGTTCAGCACAGAACATGAAGAAAGTTCTATTTGTGCCCAGAATTTTGGCATTTTAATCCTTTATTGCAACTGAACTGAATTAAGACTCTTCCAAATAACTGTCGATATTTTATTGCTTTTTAGGAACTGGAACATTTTGCATTCTGTTTCGAAAAATTAAGACCTTCTTCACTTATGTCATCTCATAATATTTTCTTAATTTAAGGAAACCCACACACACAAATATTTAAGTGAAATATGTATGTGCATGGATGTGTATGCACAAGTTTCTGACAGCATGCAAACTGACACACAATTAAATCATTAAATGGGATTAAGGGAATTGTCAGGGGACATCCAACCTTTACATTAAAGCTGGTGTGTAGAAACCCCCGTGCTGGGATTCTGAGATGTGCAATTACTGAGTGGCCACCAGCCCCAGGCAGGTCCGTGGGCAGCTGTGGTGAGAATCTCACAGTAAGGTTTGATACAAAAGGTGGTGTCACTCAGAGCAGCACAAACACACACTTTTCCTTGGAAGTGCATCCACATATTGTCACTAATTCACTCTGGATGGACTGAACACTACTGGTCTTCAAGGTAATGGAAATTCCTGTTGATTGACAGCACAGGCAGACCATTGCTGAGTGATTTTGAAAATAAACTGTAATTGGAGACTGAAACAAGGACATGCTGTCAGCTTTATTCTATTTCCTTGCTTTATATATAACATAAAGGTAGATTAGGACAGAGCTATAAATCCCTGGGTTTATTTTATTAAGCTTGTAGTTTATAAATTGGACTATTTTTGATCCCTGCTTTTTTCAGTTGTGTTCATTCCAAGAATTTTTGTTCTTCCAGTTTAAAGAAGGAATACTGCCAGAAGAAAGAATGGGCATCACTAACTCAAATTGTTCATATTCAGAGCAGGACTAAAATTTTAACAATTCCGGAGGGTTTGACAACAGGGATAGGAAACAGCTTAATTCAGCAATGTCATTATAGTTTCATTTTGTAAAATATTGTATACAAGTGTATTAATCATTGTTATTTAGGAGCTAAAATGACAGAAAAAAAATGGAAAGCATTTTAAGAATCTGTTTAGCTCACTTGCCTGCAAAAAGTCAAAATCAATTGTATCATTCCTGACAAATGTGGCTATTATCAAAACCCGCCACTGATAAGGATTTTGCAGCATACTCAGGCAAAATCCTTCTGTGCTGTATTCTCATTACTCCTATTACACTGTCCTTAATTCTAATCTTCCCTGCTGCAATGTTATTCCAGAACTATTTCTCCCGTCCAGTAGGAAAATGAAACCTGTTTATTCTATTCCACTTTGCAGCAGCATTTTTTGTCGTTCAGGACCTGGAGGAAAAATGGGTGCAATTTTCCCTTCTCCAGACAAAACATCAGTTCACTCAGTCTCCTCTCATAGGTCATATTTTTTCTAGGTCTTTGATCATTAGTTTTACGCTCCTTTTCAATCAGACTTTATCTTTCTTGAAGTCTGTACCCTAAACTGACACAACATTCAGCAGTGCTTTTACCAGGGCTGGGTGATAGGTCCTGCTTAGACCTGGCTGGCCCAGGAACAGGTTATGGTGCACTGTAACTCACCTACATCCCTTTCAAAGAATCACTGCACCCTGGATTTGTCGTGCCTTTTTACAAAACGCATATTGCGTTAGGTAAAGATATGAAGGAAGAAGCTCAAGGAAACATTCAGGATGACAACAGGGCTGGAGCACCTCTGCTGTGAGGACAGGGGGTGTTCACCTGCAGAAGAGAAGGGTCCAGGGAGACCTCAGAGCCCCTTCCAGTGCCTAAAGGGGCTCCTGGAGAGCTGGAGAGGGACCTGGGACAAGGGATGGAGGGACAGGACAAGGGGGAATGGCTTCCCACTAACAGAGGGTCGGTTTATTTGATATATTAGGAAGAAATCCTTCCCTGTGAGGTTGGTGAGGCCCTGGCACAGGGTGCCCAGAGAAGCTGTGGCTGCCCCTGGATCCCTGGAAGTGTCCAAGGCCAGGTTGGACAGGGCTTGGAGCAGCCTGGGCTAGTGGAAGGTGTCCCTGCCCATGGCAAGGGGTTGGAATGAGATGAGCTTTGTGGTCACTTCCAACTCAAACCATTCTGTGATTCTATGATTTTACTTTCCTGTGAATAAATACTGAAGCTCTGCATATCCACACTTACAAGTAATTAAAAAAACCCCATATTTTTTTCCCACTGTGTTTTGTTTAATATTTCAGTTGCATTCATAAAGTTCAGTTCTGGCAAGACTGTGTATACATGAAACCACATTCTTTTAAGGAACCACTTTTCTTTGAGCGAAGCAGCTCCTTTGTCCAAATTGATCACACATAAATACATTTGCACAAGCAGAGCTGTTCATTTATATGCCTATTTCAGCCAGGCACTTAACCATATCCTTAACCAGAAATACACTTTACAGTGACCTAAAACTGGGAATAAGCCATTCAATCTAAAAGAATAAATCCTCTCCCAACCCACAGTCTGGAAATGCAGCATACTGGAAAACACTTTTAGAAATTATTTGAATACAATTCTGTATCATAAAATTATTTACTCATCAGAACCATTATAAGCTGGACAGGACACTACTAAACAATACTATTTTGTAAGTACATTGAGGGGTATTTTTGTCATAGGAAGTGGTTTCATTTTCTTCTCCCTCCCAGGGAATGGCAGCTCCCCTGGCAGCACTGCAGTGCTTCCTCTGGATGTGGCCCAAGTAAGCTGACATTTGAGAGACATCACAGAGCTGAGAGGAACTATATTAATTATTATGAAAAGTCAAAGCTGACTTCAGAATATCTCTGAAAAAATCACATAATTCAGTATTGTGTACAGCATGTTAGAGTCAAATTACACCCCAAATATAATTTTAAGCTCTGATCTTTGTTGTAGGTTTTAATTAAACATTTCTAATTAAAAACAAACAAAACAAAAACAAAACAGAGCACATCTCAGGAATAATGCTTTAATGACAATATGGCTATTCAGATGGGACATGGGAAACCTAAAGCTCTGTAATGACCTGATTCAAAGGTCACTGAAGCAAAGAGAGAGACTTCACATATCATAAAATCACAGAATGGTTTGGGCTGGAAGGCACCACAAAGTCCATCCAGTTCCAACCCCTACCATGGGCAGGGACACCTTCCACTATCCCAGGTTGCTCCAAGCCCCATCCAACCTGGCCTTGGACACTTCCAAGGATCCAGGGGCAGCCACAGCTTCTCTGGGCACCCTGTGTCAGGGCCTCACCAACCTCACAGGAAACAATTCCGTCCCAATATCCCATCTAACCCTGCCCTCTGGCAGTGGGAAGCCATTCCCTGTCTCCTGTCCCTCCACCCCTTGTCCAAAGTCCCTCTCCAGCTCTCCTGAAGCCCCTTTAGGCCATAGAAGGAGCTCTAAAGTCCCCCCAGAGACTTCTCCCATCCAGGCTGAACACCCCCAGCTCTCCCAGCCTGGCTCCATAGGAAATTTGCTGCAGACTTGATATTAATCAGCCAAGGATCAGCCCTTAATTTCAATACACACAAAGGTATCTCACACTTCTGATTTTTAACACAAATTCCCTGTGTTTTTCTTTCCCCTCTGCCTTGAAACAGCTGTGTGCACACAAATCTCCCTTTCCTTGTCTCCAAGGCTCACGACTTTGGGCTGTTTTCTTATGCAGCTTCCCATGCAAACAGCTTTTCTCCACATCTTCCTTGCCTGAATTTTTTTGTTCCATCCTATCTTATCTGCTTGCAGACCTGGCACCAGCATCTCTTCCTTGTCTCTGTCTTGTCTCCAGCTTTTATCCTCTTCCACATTATCACAAGCAAAACATCTTCATGTGACCTGTCCAGAAAGGGTCTCTCAAAATCTATTTCCCTTGGCTACAGACCTGAATTTAAGACTAATTTTCCCTTATCTAGCCACATCCTCATATTTTTTATCTATTAAAAGTCTTTTTCTTCTCTTCTGGCTAATCTGATGCACACATTTCTGCAAATGCATTGCATTCTCAAGGCTCACTTTTACTCAAACCATGCATTAGCTAGAATGACTTCCAAATATAGTGAATTTCTAAGTATAGCTGCGATATCAGATTTTCAGACATTTGATCCAGTTTCTGTTTGGGTTGTAATCTCTCTGGGACATGCTTTGTATCTTCATTTGAATTCTGTATGTAACATTTCATAAGTTGCTTCTTAAAAATGTGAATTTTGTTGTTGTTGTTACTTGTGACTTTAGCATTAAAGCTATGTCACAGTATTTGGAAAAGTTCAGTCTTTAGGAAGTTTCTGTTCAGTCCTAATTCAGGAAAAATTTGACTGGATTTAATGAAATCTCTGAGTAAATCCAGACTGATGTAATACTTCGATCTGTGAACACTGGAAGTTTTCCATGACGTAAATGAACCCAGAGAAATAATCTAGAGACATATTATTACCAAGAACATATATATATATCTATATATATCTATATATATGATTTAATGCTAAGGATTATCTGGTTGGAGATACTTTTTTTGTATGTGTGTGTGAGTAACCACAGCCTGGTACACCCTGAGCTTTACTGTTTTTCCATTACAATTATTCCCAAAAATTATTCCCCTGTGGAAGCAGACAGAAGTGCTGATTAGAACACATTAGAAACTTTATTTGGCATATTCAGAATTAAATATATATTTTTATGAACATTCTTTTTTAACTGTCTCAGACTTCAGAGCAAGCACTGCCAAGAGTTCGAATCCAATCGATTTCTTTGTGAGGTCATACAAGTAATTTGGATAAACCAGCCTTGCACTTCACATGGACACTCCAGGACTGTTAAAAGCAGCAGTTCATCTCTTCATTCCAATGCAATCCCCAGCTGAATTAATGAATTCACTGCCTGGCCCTGAATCTTTAGTGTTTGATTTAGCACAGGCAGGGTAAGTCCCATATATAATCTCCCCCTAGCACCTCTCTCTCCCTCCCCATATATAAGCGTGCATATAAGATAATATATACTATATAAATACATATAGATGGATATGTATATTCATGTTGACTGATACTTTTGTTCCAGCCATGCTACTCGCTATCAGTCATTTCCTGAATTTCTTGTATTGCATTTACAATGATTTAATATTATCAAGTAGTTAATACTTATCAGCTTTCTCTGGAGCTCTTAGAACTAATTTTACCAGCAGAGAGTGTGCCCACCCTGCTAAAAATACCGATGCCGTGAAGAGAGAGAGCCTTTAGGAGAAAATAAGTTTCTATTATAGGGACAGAGACAAAACACTTCCTTTAGTCCCTCATTAGGTATCTATTTTAATTTAATTGATGCTATTGTTTTGCCTTTAGCAAACACAGAGCCTTGGTGAAGGCCCAGCACTGATCCCCAGTCAGCAGTGGCAAAGATCCCAAAGAGATTTGCAGCCTTATCAGATAATAATGCTGCTGCTGAAAGCTCCTTTGCCGGGATCTTTATATGGCTCTGCTAAAACATTTTTCTTTCTGACTTGCCAGCAGCCAAACTAACAAGACTTCAGTGACAAATGATCTATTTAACCCTCCAGAAAGGAATCCCAACTTGGTTTTTAGGACTGTTTCCATTTTTATGTCTGAACGACCAGACAAAGACACATCACCTTTCAAGGAAAGTGATGATGCAATCTCAACGTTTGGCGAAGCATCTCAAGAATATAATTTCACATCAGTCTTTTGTCTTTTTGCTTGATTTCTTTTGGGAAAGGAAGAAGGTATATGTAGAACACAACAAAAATCTGATCTGCAATGGCGAGGTTGCCTTAAATTTTGTAGAGGCTATTTCCCTAAGGGAAGTAGGGCAAACTAATTATGTACGGTTTTAACTTTCAGAGGTGGAGTCTGGAAAAAACACACATCCCCTGAGATTTTAAGTGTCATTAAGAAGTTGATGCAATGACAAGAGTCCGAAAGAACAGATGTAGATGAGAACTTTGGAGGCTATTTAATATTTCCCTTTCTCCTTGTCATTGTTTCAGGACCCTGTGCCAGCTGGAGGATTTTTGGTTTTGATTCTCAGACTTTTAAACAAAGTGAGTTTTGCTCTATTGCTAAGTTTACCTTAAAAAACAGTAAAGTTTTTTATTTGGTAAGAGATGTCCTTCTGTAAGGAACTCTTGACTAAAACAGTTAATTTTCACAGATGCATAAAACACCAAACCAGGAGATATCTGCAAAGTCATCTTGTACTGATACAGCTCTCAGAGAAGGCAACGATATCTTACTGACTTTAGCATCAGATCCATTTCTTCCAGTACAAGGAAATTATTTTTATCTAAAAGCAAACTGGTCAAGGGACTTTTACTCATTATGTTTCCTGAGCTGGAGTAAGTCCATGTTTGTCTTGACCCTCTTAGTCAAGACATTGTTGATTTTCAGCTTTAATCCTCCTTGTATTCATTTCATTCTTCTCACAAACCACTGGAACTAGGAGTTGCATAATCAGCTTCAACAATTTCTCTTTTTTCTTTTTTTCCATATCCATGCTTTTCAAACACCTACATACATATCACATCCTCCTGAGTTGCTCCAGATCCAATGTTTGAACTAATTCTTCATGACAGGATGTCAATGTCAAGCATTATTGAGCCTTAAACAGAGGCAGTGATTGCCAAATGTAATATTCCAGCGTCTTCCCAAGCAAACTGTTGAGAGCTGATGGAAGGGAGGGTCTGATTCAGCTGCACATACCTACTTTTCCAAAAATAGCTTTTTAACCTCTTTTTTCTGTAACATTGGTTTCTGTTTCTTTGCTCTGAAGGGTGAAATAGTTCATTGCTCTGAGGGCTTATATGAGAATTATGTTCAATTTTCATCACTTTAGCAGAAAAAGCTGTGAAGCCAAGGCACAGCAACGACACTCTTGACAAATAATGTGAGGTCTGCTTCCCTTTCCCTTCACAAATGGAATGGGAATGAGACGATGGAGCTGTTCAAAGGAAATTTTCATGGGCTCTTGAAAAATAAATATGGAGCTCAATATTGTCTTTAAATTTTGAATCAAATGTACTTTAACAACCACTGTTAAGGTGGATGACTCATAAAGAGATGTTATTACACAGGTAGGAAAACAAAATTGTGAAAATAAAGTGGATTTATTTTTTAAATTCCTGTGATATATTGCTAAACCATCTTCATACACATATATCTTAAGAAAACAATGACAAAAATTCAAGCCAGGCCACACAAGTGGAAATCTGGCATAATTAATACTCTTTTTGACAACTGTGAAACTCCTGTTTTCAATCTGTAATTCAGCTGAGCCGATGACAGATTTCTCTTCATCATCACTGATTTATGAGCTCATCTTGTCAACTTTCCCCCCCACCCCTTCCCACATTATTTGCCAAAGCTAAGGCAGTTTTTTAATCCTCAGAACAAAGGGCAGCATTTCCAGCAACACTCTCAAATTGTGTAAATCCATAACTGCCTTTTGAAATTAAGCAGATTTTGTCTGGATGCCACAGCTCAAGTACTATAAGGAAAGGACATAAACACAAAGCAAAACTAAAAGAGCACCATATGATCAGAGTCTGAATGTCTCCAACATCTTTCTCTTTTTTTCCAGGGTTTTGGATTGGTTTTTAGCTTTTTTATTTAATTTATTGGTTGTTGCTCTTCTATTAGATGGAACCTGATAATTTGCTCATATTCTATTTTAGTAGAAGGATTTTTATGAGAAGCAAATGAGTTGTTGGATCATTAATTAGTACACTGCTACTAAGAGAATGATTAATAAGATGAGTAGTAATTCATCTAACATTGGTATCATCCAAAGAAGATAAATGCTCAATGAGTGTCTATTTAGGTATTTATAAAATATTAGCCGATAATGGAATATTTCACATTCCGGAGTTAAGAAGGAATATATTAAAGAGTAACTCCAATAGAAGCTGGAGATTTGAATCAGAATGTTTAATTGGTTTGTGTTAGAGAGTATCAACAGATCTAGTTGGTCAGTGCTCTAGGATGGAAGGGGAATAAGTACACAAAGAAAAATGGCGTTAAAAATGCATTTCAGAATTCAAACCAAACAGAAGGAGAAAATGGGATTCTCTAATATCGTTATTTTGGAACTGGAATTTTTACAACTTCTCCTTTTAGGCAGAGAAACCTCACTGAATATACAAACATTTCAAAAAGTCTAGCATTTAATATCTCAAAATAAAACTTATCACCCAGTTCTTCTTGTCTTTCCTCCTTCTTTTACAACTGCTATCATCTTTTTGACCTCACACCTCCAATCCCAAGGATAAGGCTTGGAAGACGAGAGTGTAGCCACGCAATTATGATCCTTTTATTAGCACGTAGCCTGTGTCCTTGTATGGAGCTGCACAACAGAGACAGGTAAGAGAGCCTGGCTGATTCTTTTGATTAGCTGAATAATCAGGCAGTTGTTTCTTCGAATGACCTTGCCTGTTATGATACAGTTTATTATCAGCTTCCTTACACTGCCTGCTCTCTAAATACTCCTCTCTCTATCGTAATCTCTTCCTTGACTCAGGAGAATATATTTTCTCCTTTACTTTTCTTCTACTGAAATTGTCAGCATCTCTCACGGTGCTTCCTCTTTGCCCTCTTGGATCAAGGTAATTCAATGCTTATCTCTTATTTAAATGATATCTTTTAAAGTTTCATTTCAGTATCGGTCTTATTTCATACCACGTATGATACACACAAGTTTCTATAACCCTGCCAGGAAAGGAAATTTCTGCAGAAACACCAGGGTCAGTTAATGTTTCCAGTTCACTTGTCAAACATCACATTAATTCATTTAGCCTGAAATTCATACAGGACTTTGTTAATTGTATTCAGAGGTCAAGCTCTACAAAAACCTTGTAAGAAGGATATTGTGTAAGAGTTTCTTGAGTAAATGCTCCAGAAACAGTGGTGTGGAAAATCCACAGTCTTTAAACAACCATATTGGCAAGAACAAGGATATTTAATTTGAATAACTACCAGGCCCATCACTTGTATGTGCTTCTTTTTGCTCTCAGTCCTACAGAGACAATTCAGTTTACCTGTCTCAAATGCTAGAACAAAATAAAAGAGTGCAAATAGTTTTGTTGATGTAATTTATGGAGCTAGTTTAGAAAAAACACAGAATGTCAGCAAAGGGAACTATTTTTATCACAGTCTATTGTTTAACAACCCTTCACGGTCATCAAATTTAGTGCACCTATAAAATGCAAGGCAGCTGCAGGGGATGAACCAGCAGTTTAAAAACACTAAAGAGCCAAAAATTATCCAATCTCCCATCTCCCTGATCCACTGATACTGCATGGAAGTGAAAAGAAGGGTATATACAATTTTCACAAAAAATTGTCAGAGTTTTAAAATTACACAATTTTAGGATGCAATTTAAGCAGCTATTAAAATTAGGAGAGTGAGTGACTGTCCAGAGCTGCAAGCTGAGTTACTGTGCTCAGAAATAAGCAGTGACGTCCTCACAGGCCTGAGCTGAAGTCCACAGAAGAATGCTGTGACGTATCAGACACAGAGGACCAAATTCACACCTAATGGGAGCTCCTGAATTTCATTAACATCTGAGGAGTTGGGCCAATTTCCATCACAGTAATACAGAAATCTGATGGATAACTGAAAATTGTTAATGGCCCAAGCCCCAATAAGCTAAAATTTCATTAAAAAAATATTGTAGGGGTGTTGATCTTGTTTTTGTTTGATTTGCATCCTTATGGCATGGGAAACAATTAATCACTGGGCTCACTCTCCAGTTTACTGGGGAAAAAAAGGAATTACTTGAAAAAACCTTGCATTTTTTCCCTGTTTCATCAGGTTTCATCTCGCCACCAAGTATTTGGCTCTGTATTGACTATTTTTGTCTTTCTGCTTCCATTCCTGCTGCTGTCAAAGCCCACATCCCTTCTCTCCCCCACTGAAATCTCCATCATCAGCTCTGCCCTTCAACCTCCCTACCTGCTCCTCTTCCCAGCACTCTTGCAGGATTTCATCTCCTCCCCTGGAGTCGAAGTTACAGCTCAAAGATTTGGGCATCAAAAAATACTTCTGTGGAAAGCTTGCTAAAAACCTTAGGAAAAGAAAAATCACAACAAGGAGCTGGAAGCCTGTTCCAAGGAGCAAGGAAGGAGAACCTTTGCACACCTGGCTGAAAACCTCCAAGGCTGCACAGGGTACGGCATCAGGGCAGACTCTATTAATGCTTGGCTGAGTAGTATTTAGCTGAGAAATCTGCTGTGTGTAGCAGCCAATAAATATTTGATCTGTGCTCTTGTGTGTACAGGGCATGCAGACACTCCCTGTGCTCAGCAAAAGGTGCCCAAAAAAAGGGATACACAGGGCTACATTTTCCTGATGATTTTCCCAGTGATAGAGCTGGTGGCCTGTGATCTTACATCGCTGCAAGAATTACCCAATCCCAGTCAAAATCCCACTGTTCCGAAGAAAAATCACAGCCATTGTCAACATTTTCCAGCAGCTTCCCAAGTACTGAATGTATTTATGCAGACTAACTTCAATTTTATTTTATGAATGCTGTTTTATCTTCCATTTTGTGCTGCAGCCTTCAAGAGAGAAGCAAACATTCCTGCTTCGGCCACAGCACTGAATGTGGAGAACAATCAGAGTCCGTGAGGCAGCTGATTTTTCATTCAAATGGAAACAGCATGGCACAAATAGTTGGCCACTACTCCAAAGAATCCATCCTGCCAGGTTGCTTTATAATCCTTCACTTAAGGATGGATCACCTGGTTCCTCTCCCTGCTTTTTTTGGAGATGTTTTCAACTAACACTCCATTACTGCCAGGATTCAGGACCAATTTTTAATAGTCTGGTTTTCACTTGCAGCATTTGGTATTTTCATAAGGAACTGGAATTTCTTAGAAGGTGCTCAAAAACACATCTTTGAGTAGGTGGCCTATGAATTCTCCTCCTGTGGATAGCTTTGAAGTCAGCCAAGAGAAAGTGGTTTTGGTTGTGGGTTGCTTTTCCTTTGAGAATAGATTAAAATCAGCACAAAATATGATCAGCAGGAGAAGTAAAAAAGGAGTATCTCAGTTGCTAAATGACCTGCCATAGCCTGATAGCCACGGTCTAACGCTATTTATTCATAGACTCCACTTTTTTTCCTTTCTTTTTTTTCTTGGAAAAGCTTATCAAAGTGACAAAACCCATTTAAACCCGACAGAAAACACAGCAGACATGAAGCATTTCTGTGAAATCACATCCAGTTAACTCTTCTCCTCACATCTTCCCTTTGGCTGTATGTGGGATTTCTACATACTGGACCTTATTATCCCTGCATTTCAGAGACCTTTGATGTCTCTGTTCACATTTTGCAAAGAGACTTTTGTTTTCAGTTCTGAGGGTCACTCTAAGACCAAAAAGCCCTTGTTGATAATCAAAAGCCTAAAGTTTTCTGTGTCTCTGGGTCTTTGGCTTCAAAATACCTACAAAAAATCAGTGCAAAAGGAACAGCATGGAATTTGATAGAACCACAGAATTTCTGAGGTAATTTACCCAGATAACCTTGGCCACTAACAATGTACAGACAGTGTTAATCAGAAATATTACCTATTAACAAGTGCCAAATTTATACACGCACCAGCTTTGGTCTTATCCTCCCTGAGTTATGAAGTCATCCAGATCTTTCAAAAACACTTCTGCTTGTCTTTCATGCCACAAGAAAAGGAAGCGCTTTCTCTTGAAGAAAGATTTTCCATATGTATCAAAATATTTCAGTTCATTGTGTGCATCAACAAGTGGACATAACAAAGGAAAAAAAATATATCCTTGCTGAGGGATTGGAATATATGATGTCCAGGATGAAAACTGGTCTATTCAAGAAGGGGTCTGTGTAAGCTGGTAGCTGATGTTAGCCTGGGATGGGTTTCTCTAAATGAGGGAGCCCTTTCCAGCTCCCTACTTTCTAATCCTAGGGTCTGACGGTGCGTTAAAGGATAATGCTTTATACAAGCTAACAATAATATCCTTACCAGTGCTGGATCCATGGGTGCTTGACAGCAAATGTTTCATGTGAAACTGCAGAGCAGCCTGCATTCCTGCTTCCCCATGCTCATAACTCCCGCAAACTTTCACACACCCCAGGTTTGTTTTTGTCAAAAAGATATTTCCGCTTCTTTGTATGGAATAAAGAGCTCCAACAAGAGCACAGAAAATAATTACAAAATAAAATGAGAACAAAGCTGGAAAATGAGGGTAACGCAGATCTGCATTTATGGCTGCAATCAGCCTGGCGTGAGCACAGCAGGGACACAACGTGAAAGTCCTCGGAATGCAACAACCACAGCTTTGGAAATAAACTGAAATCACAACTGGGAGGGAAAAGAGGTGGCTCCTTCTTTTTTTTTGCAGTGCTGTGGAATATTCTGTAGTTCCAAATCGTTCCTGAGCTAATTTCAGAGTTAGTGCTACAAAGGCATGTGCAGGGAACACCCATCAGAAACTGGAATAAATCAATTACTTGAATTCATTCATTAAAAAGGGAGACATAGTTCTGGTGTAAACCCGTTACTCTCAGCTTACTCACTAGCCTGGTTGCATCATTCTTCTAGACCTGTTCATGATACTCTGTGTCTCAAGCTTACAGGTAACAACAGAGCTCGTCGAGGAAGACAAACTGATCCACAGACACACATCTTTTCCATGCTAATCTTCTCCTTCAGAGAACACATAAACAACAGCACCAAGAACTCCCACATAAATCACACAACTCCATAACTTTTCCACCTGCATATTTTTCTAATCCCATCTTAAAAGATGCTGTGATTCTCCATAACAGAAAAAGGAAGCTCTTTGTCTCTGCAGATGAATAGCAAACAGAAAATAAAATACCCCATATAAAGTCAATGCTTGGTTGGTTTTTTGGGTTTTTTTGTTTTTGTGGGGTTTTTTTTGGGTTTTTTTGTTTGTTTTGTTTTTTGTTTTTGTTTTTTTTTTAAATTAGAAAATCCTGATTCATCAGTACTGGATAATTTTGTCAAGATTTTATTTCCCTTTCCTGAACTCACTCTGGAATTGAGGAAGACAGACAAAAAATAATTCCAACAGACGAAGGGCAGAATAAATAATTCCCCTTGTTGCAGACCAACGGATGTTTAACTGTGTATGCAAACTGAAAGTTGCAATGGGAGACACTAATTTCACTTTCATTGTTTTGATTGCCAGGTTCAAATTCCTGCATCAATTCAGGTGCAGCATTTCCTGTACTTCAGTTACTCTGTGGTAGAAAGCTGGTGTGGGTCTGTGTTTCAAGATACCTTTTGCATTCCACAAAAACCCTTCATGGCATAAGAAATGGCTTTTTTAACCCTCATTTTCAGTAATCTGTTCTGGTATATAAACACACAAACACACACATATGTGTAAATAAACACAAATAAACCAACAGGGGCAACAGGCAAATGAAAGGGATAACTGAAAAGCCACAGAGCAACACGTGAAATTATGATTTGATTGAAACAGATTATTTCCATTATTAGAGATAGCACTCTATTAATATTATTTAAGGCTAAATAACTGCAATGCTTAATTATTTGATTAATCAGGCAGCAAGCTCTTCTTGGATCCTCTCAGTAAACTATTACAGACCATCAAGGCTGAGATCTCTCGTGGCTGAGATGCTGGGACATCATCATGCAGAGAGGTGGGTTTTTCTCCTCCTATATTCTTTCCTCAAGGCTGACAATACACATTTGGAGAAGATGGGGAGAAGAAATTCTGAGCAAATCAGGCCATAAAATTGTACAAGTACAATAATATACAGTTATGTACAAAACTTCCTTTTTTTTTCTTCTTTTTTTTTTTTTTAGCAAGGTATGTATGTTTTGAAGTCTAGACATTTTAACATTAGACACAAACATTAAAGCTTTCAGATGGTACCTGAGCTGAGATTATGTGTAACCCAACCAGAATCCGAATCAATTGTTTTTAAGACCCTTAACAGTCTTTCAAACTACACACCTGATCCATTTAATTCTGCCTGCTGCCAGGTACTAAAGGGATTATGGCTCTGCACCTGCTAGAAGTAATTGATTTAGGGTGAGAGAAGTCTAATTCTAAGCATAGAAGTGATAACCAGATGGGGATGCATTCCCCAAAGAAATCCATGTCCTTTGTATGAATAAACAATAATTTAGGGAAAATTAAACCTGGGTGCTGACTCTGAAGGCTGTTGAGAAGGATGCTCAGCCACAGCAGTGAAACATCAGTGATATCAATGCCATTCTCAGAAAGAATTGTGGAAACCTGAGGATTGCACTGAAGGTTGTAGGGGGAAGTCCTCTCTCCATATTCAGGCTTCCCAAATTGTTTAACTGAGCCCTGATAAAGCAGAGACACCAGCAGCTCATTTTAGGCAAAGCAGCACAATAAGCAATTAGTAGAACAGAAAATTCAATATTAAGTGCATGGTCTGACAGCCCCACTCCCATTCCTGGTGCCCGCCACAGAGCCCATTGCTGGAGGGGCTGCTGAAGATCACCAGATGCACACGCTTTGTTTTATTGCCGAACAAGTAACAATGACAGCTGAAAACAAATGAACCTATTAGCATTGATTAAATGGGGAAGGAATTAAAAAATACATTAATCCCTCCCAGTCAGAAGAATCAGACAGAAAATTCATTAGCAACATTCCTGCAAAGACTCAGGGTTTGTAAAATAAGCTTGAGATCCTTTTCACTTCAGTAGCCTCATAACAAAATTATATTCTACATTGTCTTTTTACTAATTTCTGGATATCCAAAGTGAATGTGATTATGTCTTAGAGGAAATTATTTATATAATAAATAATCAGATATCACCAATCTAAGGAACTGTTTTGACCACCTATTTCAAATGAACTGAGTTTTAAAGGTTAAATTGAGCTTTCTACTGTACAGTTACAGACTGTTATAAACTCTATGGAAAAAAAAAATTGCAGCCTATATAATTTCTATCATCATTAAAATGCCATGACATTCAGTCCATAAGCTACAAAGACCATTCTGAAAATTGAAAGGAAAAGAGATTTTGAAATAAACGACATGACCTTCAGTTCTTTACCACTGAAAAGAAATTAAGGTGAAATTACATGCTCCTAATACCCAGATTGCATTCACATTTCACACAAAGAAAACCCCAAACTAGTGAAAGCATTTACAAGAACTCCAAAAGAATTTGATCCCCTAAATTCTTGGAAATCTAAAAGTTTGGATGATAATGTATCACACTTGTTAGAATGATATCTGTAATACCAACATTCTTTTAAGAGGCTCTTTAAAATCTGTACCATCACCCCATCTTTTTTAGTATCTGTGACCTTCAGTATCTCAACCACTAAAATATCATAAATACACACTTCCCACCTATTATCAATAAGAAACAAAGGTGAGCACCAGGTGTGGGAATTTACAGCCTTCATGGTGTCTGAGGACAGATTGCAAACTCCCATCCTATTGAGACCATTTCCCACTGAGGTATTGGTGCGTCAAGGCTTGAAATCAAACACCGGTCCCGTGGTCAACACACCATTTTTCTTTCCAGCATATCATTTGGTCAGACTGCAGAAATGTGATCTGGAAAACTGGGAAACCCTGAGTCATAAATTATCCCACACCTTTGCCAAGGGGATGGGTACTGGAGCAGCTGGGAAGTTTCACTTTTAATCCACTTTAAGGCACGTTGACACCCCTGAGCCTCATGCTGGTGCTCAGCCTGAGCTGGGTGACTTCACAACTGTTTCCTCAATAGGCAGCAGTAACAAAATGTAATAAAAATGTTAATGAGGTAAATTAAGTGCAAGAAGTTAAATGATGCTGATAATATCATAACTCTGTGTCAGCTATCTCGTGCACAACATCCACACTGAGTTAAAGGAAGGAGGAGGCGTAAGCTGTTCTTTGTACCGAGTGTGACAGTTTTTGAAACCTAAACAATCCCTCAGATAATGAATTCACAATAAAAGTCAGAAAGAAAATATTTTTCAGGGGTGTGGAACATCTTTTGTTCAGATGTTAATTTTCCATTTGCTTTAGCCCTGTTGGAAGGAAGGAAAAGAAAGAAGAAAGGAAAAAGGAAAGAAAGGAAGAAAAGGAAGGCAGGAAGGAAAGGAAGGCAGGCAGAGGAAGGAAGGAAAGAAGGAAAGAAGGAAAGAAGGAAAGAAGGAAAGAAGGAAAGAAGGAAAGAAGGAAAGAAGGAAAGAAGGAAAGAAGGAAAGAAGGAAAGAAGAAGGACTTGCAATATACCCAAATACATGCCAAAAAGAAAATAGACTGGATATGTACTGGTGATAGTAATCTGGTTTCTTTCTTGCTCTGTGTTTCTCATGTATTTTTCCAGGAGCTGGAGTGTGCTTGAATTTCCAGGTATCTGAATTGTAGGAAACACCCAGACTCCCCTCATTGACATAATTCTCCTTTTGGTAAAATCACAGAGGAGCAAAATGAGAGGCAGAAACTCCACATCCCGCTGCTGACTCCCCTGTGCCTTTGCCCAAGCTCACACCAGCCAAAGGAATACATGAATACCAAAAAGCTTCAAATCCTCACTGCAAAGTTTAAGGTAAGCTCCCTTGGATTTCTAAAAAGGCAGAGCACCTCAGTGGTCCCAAACGACAAGTTGTCTCAAACTGGAAAGTCAAAAAAGAGAAAAGAAAAAAAAAAAAAAAAGAAGGAGGAGGACAAACAAAAGGAAAAATAAAGAAAAATCATTTACTCCCACGGAAAATGCTGGCAATGAACTCTGGATTGCTTCAGTATATTGTAGGCATTTTTATCATTTCACAGCAAGCCACTATCAGCTTCACTTGACAGACACAAAAGGTACATTTTATAGCAATAAACTGCAAATTCCTGCTTTCCAACTTTATTCTAAAATATGTATTATTGATAATTTAATCACTATACACCTTGCACAGGGTATTTTGTTGCTTGTACAACTAAACTGCTTCATTACTGACGTAAATACTGGCATACGGAGTGCTGGGATAGAATGCAATGTATACAGAGATGCTGTTATCTACCTCTAAATTTCAATTATATGCATCCCAGTATGTGTGTGTGTGTGTGTGTGTGTGTGTGTTTGTGTGTGTGTGTATATATATAAACTTGTCTCTTTTTCATTGTCTCTTTTTCATATTCTAGTCACTGGCAACCCATGTTCCTTCCCCTTCGCTCTGTGCATCTCACCCTATTTTATCCACTTGCACTGTTAATATTCCTCCCATACCCGCATTTCCTGATCTGTGGGGGCAGAAGTATCAGCACAGAGTTCAGCACAAAGACCTGGTATTGAGTGCCACCACAGTTTAATTTATTTGCGTCCAAGAGCAGTTGAGTGGTTCTCAAATGAAGTTAATTCTGGTTTATTTTTTCGTGGCTGGATGAGACTTGACTTCACATTGATGACTCTTCTCCACCAGAAGCAGCCTAGATCATCTTGAAATTGCCTGTGCCTTGTTTTCTTTGACTTTCTTGCACCAAGTTTTATTACACATGCTTGGCACTAATATTGGCCCCTTTTACTACCACCCTGCTATACTTTTTTGGTTCTCTACCACACTTAGACCTGCCCTGCTGCTGGAGGTCTGGAGTTGCTGTGTTTGGTGTCTGACCCATCACAGCCTCAGCCTCTCTCTTTCCCAATGCCCAGGACTTTCTGAGGGCTGAACCATCAACTCTGTCCATCTCTTGCCTCCTTCGTCATACTGAGCCGCCAAAATCACCTCACAATCTCTTAGTAGGTTCTGTCTCCTTTTTATCACTTCTATTTTCTGTACTTCTGTTATTCTGGTATTGCTCTTTCCATGTTTTTATGGAATATCCATCCTTGAGGATATTCAAATTTGCCTGGATAAGACCTTGGAGCAATCTGATCTAAGATGACCACAGGCTTGGAACAGAGACTTTCGCAGGTCCTTTCCAACCTAACTTTCTGTGATTGTCTCACAACTAAATGTGAAGCAGGATCTGAATTGTCCATTCTGTCTTGATGCTGGGTATTGTCCATGAAATCTTTACAGCACCATCAAATCTACCAAAACTTTGCTTTGTATTTTCTTGACTTCCTTTCTTTTGTATGGAATTCTTGCTTACTTTTTTTCCTTTGCCACCAACGCCCTTTGTTACTTCATGGGTACTGAGATGAAGTAATCCTGTACCCAAATTCCATGTATAGCTCTCTGTCATCGCTATTTGGAGCCATTTCATTTGCTCAGATCTGCTTTTCTCAGCAAATGATTCACAATTCCCATGAACACTCCTGCTTCTAATTACAGATTCGTTAACATTTTCAAGGCTACTCCCAAATACCACAGTTCTAACACTGCAGTGTCTACTCTTTTAGTTTTTTATTGCATGCAAGAGAAAATGGAGAGAGCTCGTGAACAATAATCACAACCCATTGAGGGCATGAATCATCAAAACAAACCTAATTCCTTACCTTAGTGCCTATATAACTCCTTGAGCTATTTCCTCCCCAAAATAGGGTTAGAAATTCTTAATTCTGAACTTGTCATTTCTATTGCCACTACAAACACAGTGCTTTTATGCTGGTGGGACACCCAGTGACCCTGACTGCAGCACCTGTGGAAATTTACTGCACGTTTTGGACTCACCAGACAGTGATCACTGAGAACAGCTGGTTTCAGGTAACAGCATTTAAGAGACTCTGTACCCATACAGAGAAACTCTTGCTTCGTGCTGGGGCACTGGCAGAGATTCTGCAGCTGCAGGTTGTCTTCAAGCCTGACTTCCTGTTATCTCCTCCAAACATTTATTTCCTACACCTGACCATGTCTCCAGCTTTAACACAGACCATTATAAATGCAGAATTTTAAAGATGTAAAAGGTTTGCACAGGGAACGTTGGAGAGCCAAGATTCCCAGATATATTTAGCTTTTGAATATTTGGATTAAGGAAAAATCTGGTCGTTGGGGAAGACCAGAGATGTTTTGTCCAGGGAGGCTGTGGCTGCCCTATCCCTGAAGGTGTTCAAGGTCAGGTTTCACAGGGTTTGGAGCAATCTGGTCTAGTGGAAGATGTCCCTGCCCATGGCAGGAGGTTGGCACTGGGTGGTCTTAAAGGTCCATTTCAACCCAAACTATTCTGGGATTCTCTGATAAGACCCCTCTTTTTTATTGTTTGTTTGGTTGGGTTTTTTTTTAGTTTGTTGGTCTTCATTAATAGAGTTTTTAATGAAGTCCCATAAATAACTCCACTGAGAAGCACAGCTGGAACGCAGCTTTCCCACAGCACCATAGAGAAAATGAGCAACAGAGGATAACTGAAAGTCTTGAATCACTTTTCTTTACCATAGAAAGAGAAATGTGAAGCTCTCCCCTAAAGGAAATTTTTATGTAAAGCAGAGTGGATTACCAGCATGGCCCCAGCTGCTCTTGGATTAAAATATGGATCTGCAGTTGCAGAAATTAGAATCACCCAGAACTCTGCTGAAATTGATGTCACGATGCTGTGAGGGACGTATGGAGGATATATGATGCTATAAAGGACGCAACCTCAGAGCCAGATGGTCTGATCAAAACCCTCCCTATGTCTGAGAAGAGTCTTACTGGTTTTTATAGGATTTGAATGATTTCTTATTGTAATAGAAGTTCCTTTGTTGCTGGAGGAAGATATGCTACATTATTCTACATTTATAAGGTACAAACATGTCTTGGGAACTTCCATTAAAAAAACCCAAACCTTCAGTTACAACTTTCTGCTGATTTATTCCACTTTAATTTCATGCAGATCATTCAGAAATAAACCTGATTTACTGTATCAGATCTTTTTTTCCCTAACATCTTCCTAATACCCCAAAATGATCAAGAAGGCAAACTCTGTAACAGAGTCGGCTACTTTCAGTATCTGGCTATCAAGATGTAGCTTAACAGGCAGGGTTCATGTTGCAAGTAGCAAGTAAAATAATATTTCTTTTCAATAATATTTAACAGCAGCAGTGGAAAAATCACCACTGAACACCTGAATTTTCCTTGCATCAACAAGAAAATATGGCACAGAATCAGAGTAATAAAAGCAGAGTTCAACCGCACGGTGAAGTAGTTTAAGAGTATTTCTGGAATAGTCAGGTGAAGTTAAATCTTCTCTGCTGAAATTAAACAATGAAAGTGATGACTAAAATATCCCTGAATTGAGTGCATTCCTGAGGATACTTCATCTTTAAGTAATACTTTCAACATAAAAATACAATTTTACCTATTCAAATAAATCTAGATTTTATTTCCAGTTATGGTGAAAGATGGAGAAAACAGAAATGCAGGAAAATATGGATTAAAGAAAAGAGTAAATATACTTAGGGTTTAAAAATAAGACTCAATACCTGTTTCCCACATTTTTCTGCATGGGTATTACTACAAAATATAGGTTTCCTCTGCTTTGCTTTTTTAGAACTGTCCTGAAGTGCGTTCCTTGCTTCCTCACATATTCCATTTTTCACTCTTCAGCCTCTCACTCCATTCTCTCCCCACTCTTTTCCTTCTCCTGACAGACAATTACGTGGTTTTGCCCTTGAGTCCCAACCTCTCCAGCAGCGCTGGTCCTCTGCTCCATCTAGTGGGATCACTGCTGCTCCAACAGCCTGCATTGCCCAGGGAAAGGGATGGAGAGCACAGGGACCAGCCTGGCCTCGGATACAGCTCCAGACTGTGGCTCATTACCCAGCTATGTTTAACTCTGAAGTCCAGTTTGTTTTACAAAATGTGGAGCACAATCCAAAATTGCTGCTGGTATTACCTGACCACCGTAGCAGGAGTTACAGTTCTCAACACCTACGGATTTTACAGAACGTCACAAAGGGGTTTTCAACTTCCCTGTATCAAACAAAAGTAAATGCACACCAGCAGCTTGATATTAACACCCAAAGAGCCAGCCCTGCCTAAAGATGTACAACTGAAAGTAAAGATAAATTGATGAGAGTCCTTCCAAGCTTTTGCAAGAGACTCTGAACGCCAAATTGGTAAATAAAGTATTTAAGCCCTCAGTGCTATGTGGGCTGCTGTAAGATTAATATTTGAAAGTCTTTGTCAGCACAAAAAAGGTCTTTAATTTATTTTCACTCTAGGAATCATGGTCAGCACCAGCACAGGAAACTGGCTCCCAGGTTATTCTTTTAATATCAATATTTTTGTGATATAAGGCAGAACTTCCATCTTTTGCTTTTATGTATATTCACTGTGCACTGGGCCCTGAAGGTCTGTCCTTAGCACACACTAAATAAACTCTGATCTCCCCACTAGGCTCAGATTTATTTGCAGTGGTGACAGCTGAGTCAGTGTGTCCTGGGAATTTGGAATTTAACTTGGTTGGGATTCAGGGCCAGCAAAGTGAGCTCACCTGAGCCCAGCCAGGAGAGGGTTTGCAAATATGTCTCCCACCAGGTGATGGGACATCCAAACTGCATAAACCCCTCAAGAATATGATCCTAATGTCAGTGAAGTTGGCAAGACTTGTGAGGACTGAATGCAAACCCCTAATTTTACATTTGCCAGCAGTGGGAGGCTGCTCTCTGTGTTGGATGTCAAACACCAAACTCACTCCTGCTTCAACTGGTGCATGGCACAGACATACCCCCACTCAAATGACACAGAAATCCAGACATTTCTATGCCAGTCCATAGAACTCTGCATAACACAACTGCTTTAAGTATATGGCAACTTCAAGATCAGACACGTTGTAATGAAGAAAACATTCATGGCTGCCTTTTTATCAGGGGAGATGGGATAAGTACACAGTTCCAGAAATTACTCCTGGAGCCCCAGGAGGACTTTAAAAGTGCTATCATCTTTTATCAGTGTTAATTACATCGGGTTGGAACCACCAAATCCTCACCTGGAACATATAAATAGAGCCCATAATGTAGTTTGGGCTCCTCATGCAGTAAATGGACAAGGCCACTCAGAGCAGAGATGGAATTATTGGCTGCCACAGGTGCTCTTAGTCTTCCCAAGTTAGGAACTGAACTTACTGTCCCTTGGTAGTATCCATGAAGGGTTTTGTGTAATGCAGTTTCTCTGACTCTGAATGCAGGACAGTAGAATCACGGAATGGTTTGGGTTAGAAAGGATATTAAAGCTCATCCAGTTCCACCCCCTGCCATGGGCAGGGACACCTTCCACTATCCCAGGTTGCTCCGAGCCCCATCCAGCCTGGCCTGGAACACCTCCAGGGATGGGGAGCAAGGCAACTTGGACGGCTCTCTTGCATTGCCTGCTGATCTAAATGATTTTAAGCAGCTTTGGAAGCTCATGCCTGTACTGAACACAGTATTTAGGAGGTGAAACCACCGCAAAGCAGAGACTGCTGCAGCCATCATTTTGCTCTGGTGCATATGTACGTGTTTATCTAATAATTCCAAGTTATTGTGACTCCAGCACCCTGAATCCCTGACTATAAATGCCACTCCACTGGAGAGAAAAGCCGCATGCTCAGGCACAATCACTGTCAGCAATGAGCAGAACTGCTCTGCAAGTCCCATCTGCTGGGAGGTCAAGGCTTCATTATCAGAATGAGTAAACGAGAGATTAAAATGGATTCTGGCCAATTCAGCACATCTGCCATGGAGCAACATCAACCACTGGAGCTTTCAGGGGAGATGGGTTATTAAATGGAGTTTCTCCAGACATAGAAAAGGTGTGAAAGGCACAGCAGTGCTGCAGCTGCCTCTTGCCGGGACAAATCCACCTGATCCCACCCTCAGGAACATCTTGGATGTGTCCCAGTGCTGTGTGATCTCTGAGGTGACGGTGCTCCCGTGCCTGTCATGTCCACAAGTGGAGACAGAACTAAATGAACACAAAATTTCCTGGCACTTCCCTGCTCACCTGGCATTAACACCCAAATGATAAGTTTCTGACAAATTCCTCAGCATGGCTCATGAACAAGTGAGTGCCAGAGAGGTGAGTTAGACCTGTACTAAAGTAAAAAAATAATTAAAAAAAATGGAATAACACCTCTAAAGAGTCAAATTTCTAATATAAACTCAAATCACCTTGTAAACACAAACCACTATTGTCCTACAAAGCTGAGTACATGGATGCTGGTGAGAATGTGATGCTGAAAATGGTGGTTTAGTGATTTATTATGTTAATTTTATTCAGTAAGATTAAGTACTGAACTGTATTTTTACCAGGAAATCAAGTTTGTTTGTAAGACATCTATTTCCTTACCCCTGAGCTATCTACAGAAAGGAGGAAAAAATTTTCCTTTCCAGGTGTTTTGATGCACCAATAAATTAATGCTTCAGGTTCTCATTAAATGCATTACTCAAAAGAAATCCTAACACAGTTTATTGGTTTGTTTGTTTTTAATACAACAAAATAAATAAAAATTACATCAGATACTCTGATTTTTGTCAGGAAAAAATGTTTTTCTTTCTTCCACAGTATAGCTGGGTTCAATACTTCTGATGTAGAATCATAGAATGTGCTGAGTTGGAAGGGACCCATCAGGATCACTGAGCCCAACTCCTGAGAATCCAAGAGAATCCTCCTCCAAGAATCCCACCATGTGCCATGTAAAGATAAACCCACATTTTTAGTCACCAGAAAGAATGTATTTATAATTCTAAATCCTAAAACCTCAGAAAGTATAAAATAAATATTTATAAATTAATTAATTAAAGGCCAAAAAAGGTTTTTGCTCCCTCTTCTTACTGTCCCATTGTGACTAATTCTTTTTTAACAGGATGAATAATTCAGCAATGATACAAAATTCTCCTATTTGTAAATAGAACAAGAGGAACAGTGAGACTCAACAGCACCAGGAATATATTTTTTTTTTCATTTAACTCCAAGGACGACCAGACTTTTAGGCTCTGGTCCATTCCTNTGATTTATTATGTTAATTTTATTCAGTAAGATTAAGTACTGAACTGTATTTTTACCAGGAAATCAAGTTTGTTTGTAAGACATCTATTTCCTTATCCCTGAGCTATCTACAGAAAGGAGGAAAAAATTTTCCTTTCCAGGTGTTTTGATGCACCAATAAATTAATGCTTCAGGTTCTCATTAAATGCATTACTCAAAAGAAATCCTAACACAGTTTATTGGTTTGTTTGTTTTTAATACAACAAAATAAATAAAAATTACATCAGATACTCTGATTTTTGTCAGGAAAAAATGTTTTTCTTTCTTCCACAGTATAGCTGGGTTCAATACTTCTGATGTAGAATCATAGAATGTGCTGAGTTGGAAGGGACCCATCAGGATCACTGAGCCCAACTCCTGAGAATCCAAGAGAATCCTCCTCCAAGAATCCCACCATGTGCCATGTAAAGATAAACCCACATTTTTAGTCACCAGAAAGAATGTATTTATAATTCTAAATCCTAAAACCTCAGAAAGTATAAAATAAATATTTATAAATTAATTAATTAAAGGCCAAAAAAGGTTTTTGCTCCCTCTTCTTACTGTCCCATTGTGACTAATTCTTTTTTAACAGGATGAATAATTCAGCAATGATACAAAATTCTCCTATTTGTAAATAGAACAAGAGGAACAGTGAGACTCAACAGCACCAGGAATATATTTTTTTTTTCATTTAACTCCAAGGACGACCAGACTTTTAGGCTCTGGTCCATTCCTGCAGCAGTTGATGCCAAACTCCACTAGGTGTCATCTACCACTGTATTTCTACTGGGAATATGAAAACGCTGGCACTGAAGACATCTCACATTAATATTTCTGTATATTAGTCCTTCCTTCTGTTAAGTTCTTGGGATGTATCTATAAATTCCCATTCTATATCTTACTTATGCACGTATCTTATTATTACAGCCACTGTCACTACTCTTAATTAAGCTTTTTTTCTAAGAAAATATACTTTCTTGCAGGCATGGAAAGCTGCCACGTTCTCAGAAAAAAAAGAATAAAAATCATCAAACTAATTCCAAAGGAAAACAAAACCTGTTCCATGCCTTTTTATATGCCATTCCTTATGCCTGAATGCTGCTATTTTTGGATGAACACAGTGTTTCTGAGATACAGCTAGAAACAGTCACTTGCAGGAACCAAGAGAACAGCATGAAGTTGTGTCAGGGAGGTTTAGGTTGGGTATCAGGAAAGGTTCTTCCCCCAGAGGGTGCTGGAGCACTGCCCAGGCTCCCCAGGGAATGGGCACGGCCCTGAGGCTGCCAGAGCTCCAGGAGTGCTTGGACAACGCTCCCAGGGACAGAGTGGGGTTGTCGGGGTGTCTGTGCAGGGCCAGGAGCTCGACTCAATCCTCATGGGTCCCTTCCAACTCTGGATATTCCATGATTCTGTGACTATTTCAATCTTGTCATAAAACCACCTTCAGTGGTTCTGAGAGCTCAATGAATATTCTGGATGTACCAACAGCATCATCAAACCTGCACTGCTGAGAGGCTGATATTCCTTGGATAAGAGCTGGAGAAGCTGGGTAGTACCAAACCCACAGTAGTCATAAACTACTTTAGAGATCTGACTTTCTGCAACTTAAGACAATCTTTGCAACCCACCCTGTACAACTCAAATCTACCTCTGGTCATTATAAATGCAAATCAAATATTCAGCTGACATCTGAAACCAGAAAATTACAAGATAAATGCTGTTTTCAAATGTACAATGGAGTTCATGTAACATCAGTACAGAAAGGTATCATTGCTGTCTGAGACACTGATACTGAAATGTGATAAAAAATCCTATCACTCCTGTTCAAGACTGATAAACCCCACATATAAGGACTGAGAGAAAATTGCTGCCAGTGCATTCAGCAGCACAGGGCTGTCTGTGCAAGCAATGGGACCCAGAGAAACTTGCTGTGTTTACAAGAGTAAATAAAACCAGAAGGACGTAGTATTTTGAACAGCCAATACCTCTAGAAGAAAGGAGCAGCAAAGACTGATTCAAGTTAGAGGGCAATTCTGCCCAAGAACAATTAGATATGACAATCAATTAATTTCAGTTAATGCAGAAAAGATAAATAACCATTAAAAAGATTACGGTTTCTGAAATGACTTTGCAGTTGGGAGTATGAATAACTATTTTTAACATGGACATTCCTCTGCTTATCAAAGTTACATCATACAATTCCTGTTGGAAGAGGTTATGAAAAAAAATCAATGCCTTTCTGAAGCAACTGAGATAATGTTACTTTTTTATTAACTTTGTTAATGTAACCCTGAAAATGAACATGTTTCACAAACTAAATTTGATTTTACTTTTTAGTTTATTATGCTTAAACATTTTACTATCTCAAGACATGGCATCTATTTTCTACCCCAATGAAACAACACACTATACTGTGGTTTACTACACCATAATGTAGTAAACATTTATCTCTCATAAGGAACCAGAGAGCACTGGTCAAACACTAATAATTTTTATTTGTTCTTGCTGCATTATTTACAATATGTTTCCAAGCCCAGGCCCATAGCTACAGTTTTTAAAATGTTGATTTAAAACACTGCAGAATTAAAAATTACTTTATTTTGAGTAGAGTTCATGCTACACATTGGACATGGGTGGCAAGGGTTGGAGTGAGATGGGCTTTAAGGTCCTTTAAGATGACCTTTTTGGTCCTTCCAGCCCAAGCCATTCTATGATTCCATGGTTCTACGTTTTTCTGTGGTGGTGGTTCATAAAAGAGCTAGACTGGAAAATCTCCCAGAATATCTGACTTCAAGGTGACTTTTGGGAATCATATTTAGCAAACTAACTTCAGGTAACTGGTTAAAAAAAAAAAAAAAAAAAAAAAGAAAGAAAGAACAGAAAAAAAAGCTATCCCTGCAGAGATTTCCCTTCACATATTTTTTGTAACTTCATCCATGTAATCAGTGTTTAACTCCATGGAAAATGCTTCATTTATTATTAACAAAGATGGTGCAGCCTGGGTCGCTTCCCATGCCGGTCTCTATTGTATCTCTATTCCTACAGTTTCTCTTTACCTTCACCTTTACCCCTTCAACAACTTCCTTCATTCCAATCTTTATATCAATGTCCATAAAATGTTGGCGTGTTGGACAAATAGTGCAGTGCCACACCATCTATTCATACTTCAAATTTCACATGCTGAATTTGCAAATGAGTTTTCAAATGGCTTCTCTGAACAGTCACTGAGTGAAAAGCTTTGCGCAGCCCACAGATACCTGAGCACCTGAATCAGGGAATCAGCTTAAATTTCCACTATTATGGGAAGCTTTTCCCCCCTCAGTTCCCATGTACATTTATTTTGCAATATTTCCTTATAAGCAGTGGTTTATAAAAGATGCAGTAGTTGAACAATAACACAGTCACCTGTGATTTCAGTGGAGCAACCAAGTCAGTCCTAGAAAACACATTTTTCTCCCACAATATCCCTGCACAAACCCCTCAGGGCAGGGAACTCCCCTGTAATTAACAGCTGGTCTTTTCCCATCCTCCCTTTTCCCACTTGATTAATTCACTATTGGCATTAACTAGAAATTTCCCAACTTACTATCTTGTCATTTCCCAGTCAAACCCCCCAAAACACAAGTTCTTCCCTCTTTAAGAGATATTTGGAAATTAGAGGTGAGAAGAGCCCAGTCTCCAGAAAGACTGCAGGAGCACACAGGGATCTGTAATCAACTCAAGCAAAATGCTGAAAATTCAAATTATAAGATAAGTCTGTGCTCCCAGATGAAAACAAAGATTTACTCTGCTGGCAGCTGGGTTTTCCATGCCCTGCCTTTTAAGTATGGAAGGATTCACATCATATCCAATACTGAGACTGTGTATTTTTGAAACATCCAGAAAAGCACGTCTAGCACTAGATATTATATATTGGTTGTAAAACAGAAGAGAAAGTGTGACTTGAGAGCTGGTTTTAATGAAGAAGTGTTTCCACAAACCTTCACGTCAGGATGATCCTTTTGGGTCCCTTCCAACTCAGGATATTCTACAACTCTATGTCAGCCAGATCTTACAGTATTTAACAAGCATCACCAAGACCACAAACTGTGTGATGTGTTTTTCTAACGTGGAGCAGAAAGGATGGAGCTTTACCAGAAGAGAGAATTTTAGATCAACGTGAGACACCAATCTTGCATGGCCAAGACCTGCTTGTGGTTGATTTTTCAGACACTTTGTACACTGTCTACCAATGTAATGATCAAGGTGCAAGAATTATTTACACTCCCTTCCTTTTTGAACCCAAATCCTTCATGGGTAAGGCTGAGACTGGAGCAGACTTGGGGGAACAGGCTAAAAAATGCGAAAAAACACAACGCAAACCATTCAGTGGTCTACAGTTCTATGATTTCTCACAAACACTTTCCATATCCAATGCCAGGGACGAAATTGCAGAATTTCTGCCTTGTCCTGAAGAGACCACTCTGTCAGCATCGTAATTACTGGCCTCAAAGACCTGCCAGCTTCAGTTGTACAAATAGTTCAAACAGTCATTACTTCAGGGTTTTTGTCTGTGTAATGATAAGTAGATAAAGCATTAGGTCCAGGAAAGGTTTCGAGTTGCACAAAGGGATCGCAGCGTGCTGTAACGCATGCCTGCTCACATGAAAATGCCCCTTTTATCTTTGTACATAAATACACAGCAACGTTTGCAAAGTCTCCAAATTATTTCATTTTCTTGGGAGAAAGAAACTGTAATTGGGTGGGCTGTGCGAGCTCATTCTTCCTCCTGCTAGTTAAGCCACGGACATTCGTCTTTCCACAAAGAGCCCAAATTGTTCCCGTCTGCACTTGTATGTTTTGTTGTCTCATTTTAACTGACCCATCAGACCATAAAGAGCAGCACAAGGCCCTCACATCTATTAACTGGTGTCATTAGGAGTCCTTTCTCATTTAGTGCTAAAAGGACTAACACCTCCTAGAGAAGAACTGAAAGTCTCATGCGCAGCCACTCCGAGGCAACACTGATTAAATATAATTTCCCATTAAAAGATACCAAGCAGCTGGGCCTGGCTCTTAGAGTATACAGACATTTCTTATTAAGGTTCAAATGAATAAACGAAGTTTCCTTTGTGGTTGTCTTTATCCTGCATAATTCCCCTCTTGGAGCAGGCTTCTGGCTCACTGTGAAGAACAACAGAATTATATCCATGTGACTCTTAAGTTTCACCTACATCTCCCAAACAAAAAATGTTATTTCGAATGTAACTGCTGCCAGAAGACATTCATCAGCCAAAGGCTTTGAAACTTCAATTAACAGGTGACCTGTAGGCAGCATTGCCTGGCTGTGGGCCGTGAATGCACATAAAGTAGCGCATTAAAACCACTGCTACATTAAACAGCTTCACAGGGCACCGAGCACCTGAAGACACCCTGTTCTCTTTCTACCTTCACAAAAGAGATTGTCCCTTCACCAATCCTGCAGGACATCAATGGTTCTTAGGGAAATGCTCTGATTGCAAACCACTGATGTGCAGTGATGGACAACACAGAAGAACATCAATAATGGGATCCGGTCCCTTTAGAGATCCGTCGCTGTCTGTGTATTTAACAAGGACATTATACAGCATGGATATCCATAATAAGGCCATCCTACTCGCCTGGCTGTACTAATAAAATAATCTCATGCTGGCTGAATGGAGGCTGTTCAAAGGATGCAGCAGGAATGGGCAGGAGGGCTGGGAGGTGATGGAGCCCGACGGCTGCAAAGCCATGCCCAAGCTGCGCTGCCAAAGGGGACATGGGAGCAAAGAACAGACTCTGAGATATCTGTGGTAGCCCAAAAAGCCTCATGTAAGATAAACTGCCTACTGCCAGGCACGCTTTTAAACGGTCTGGCTTAGACTTGCTTTACACCTACACAGGGGAACCCCACAGCAACTGGAAAATCCCAAAATGTATTGAAGTACCTGATTAAATTATACTGTGTAACAATTCTGTTGGACCCAGCAGGGCTGGTATCTGTTAATCTGGCAGTTTATGGAGCTCTTTCACAGAAACAAATCATACCTCAACAACTGTTCAGTAATTCTCATTCCACAGGTGATGGGATCTGTCTCTAAAGCCTTTCAGAAGTGTATCAAGAACCTGCTTCCTGACTATTTCACTAATTTTTCTAATTTAAAACAAAGCAACGAGATCATTTTTGGCAACATTCAGAAAAGGAAAGTTTTCTCGTGACTGCTAATGATGCAAATAATAAAAACAATCTCGGATTTAATTTACCCTCTGCACAGAACTCTTGTACAGAAATTGCATTCACTCAGCTGGTAACACAATTTACTCCCAGTTAATAAATAAAAGCCTTTGCATGATATAATCAATGAAACAAACAAGTTGAAGCACTTCTGTATCCCTCTTCATCCATGGCTCTGTTTGAACAGTTCTCCAAGAAAGCCTGCCAGACTCTTCTGTGCTAAGGGGCTTTTTGTTTCAAAAAGCATTTCATGGATTATGGACACAGTGAAATCCTATATATCAAGGAGATTTCTGTTTTGTCTGGTCTTCTCAACTTTCTTACCCCTTCACTGCCTGCAAACTTCCCAGGAATTGATGGGTAGCTGGGTCAGCAGGTCAGCTACCTCCCTTCAGCATCCACAAACTACACCCTGAAATATCAGTGAAAAAAGGAACGTGAGGGGTCAGCTTTTCTCAGGGCTTGTTTCTGCACTAAGAGTAGAAACAGGGGAGATCTCAAAAATGCCAGGTTTATGTGGTTCACACCTTGTTTTTCTCATAGGCACCTTCAGTGGATTCATCCCCCCTTAGCAGAGCTATTGAAGGTAATAACTAAAAAGAGCCATCCCAAATGTGAATGTCCCTTCCCATGACCAGGCTGGCAATAAGCCATTATCAAAGGAGGATGTCTAAATTTCTCTGGCTGAGGCCAGCAGGTGTAGAATCATAATCAGTAAGGTCAGAAAATACCTCTAAGATCACTTAGTCCAACCATTAACCCAACACCACCGTGTTCACCACTAAACCAACTTCCCAAGTGCCACATCCACCTTTTGAACACTTCCAGGGATGGTGATTCCACCCCTGTCCTGGGCAGCCTATTCCAATGCCTGACTGCGCTTTCCATGAAGAAATTTTCCCTAATATCCAATCTAAACCTTCCCTGGTGCAACTTGAGGCCATTCCTTTTGGTCCTGTCACTACATGCCATGCATTGCAGAAAACTTCACATCAATATACACTGGGAGAAAAAAAACAAAACAAACCAACAACCTAATTATATTAATTTTAAAATACTTTTTCAAATTACTTGGCTTTAAATGCTGTGATATAGAAGAATCCATTGTTATACCAGCAGAAATCAGTAACTAAGAACCATTTACTGGTCTCATCCCCAGTCATAACAGCTGCTCTGAACATGTTTTCTTATGTTCTTTCTTCCTCTTATGCAGCACAACTGCACCTAAGAACTCCTTGATGCCCGAACTTTCATCCTGTTCCTATTAACATCAACACGATTTGGAAAATCCCCCATAATTTGACACCAAAAAGGTAATACCCAAGGATATTGAAAACAGTAACTCTGCAACAAATTCCTTGGATTTATTGTAACGACTCCTGGCAAATGAGCTCTGGGGGGAGGCAGGTTAACATTAACATACACACATTAGCATACATCCACATACAGAAAAAAAGAAAAAGGGCTCTACTGAATAGATCTAAGTAGATTTGAGGCACTGATAACCCAAGTGCTTTCCCTGAGTCATTTTATAATATTGACTTGGAACATTCTGGATGCTTATTTTGATGAATTGACTCAAAAGCAAAAGCCTGCATATGGACAGACTCATCCCAGATGTCTTGCAGACTTCAGGTGAACTGCAAATAGTGTGTCCTTCTGACCTCGTTTCTTCTGAAGTTTTACCCTTCTCTACAGGAGGAAAAGACTCTCTGACTCTACCTGTGATGGCTGATAGAGATTTATTTACATGATTCAATACTTGGGCATTGAAGCTGAAAAAATTCAGAACACCAATAAACTCCTAAGTGAGAATAATAAACTCAGAGGAAAACTGATCAAGGCTCAGTGAAATCTTTGGATCAAAGCTGCAGGGGAAAGGTACGGATGTGCTGGCAGCCCCAAAATCCAGCCTCATCCTGGGCTGCATCCAAAGCAGTGTGGGCAGCAGGGGAGGGGGAATTCTGCCTCTGCCCTGCTCAGGTGAGACCCCACCTGCAGAGCTGCCCCAGCCCTGGGCTCCCCAATATCAGAGGGATGTGGAGCTGCTGGAGCCAGTCCAGAGGAGGCCACAGAGATGCTCTGAAGGCTGGAGCCCCTCTGCTCTGCAGCCAGGCTGGGAGAGCTGGGGGTGTTCACCTGGAGAAGAGAAGGCTCCAGGGGAACCTCAGAGCCCCTTCCAGTGCCTGAAGGGGCTCCAGGAGAGCTGGAGAGGGACTGGGGACAAGGGATGGAGGGACAGGACAAGGGAGAATGGCTTCCCCCTACCAGAGGGCAGGGTTAAATGGGATATTGGGAAGAAATCCTTCCCTGTGAGGGTGGTGAGGCCCTGGCACAGGGTGCCCAGAGAAGCTGTGGCTGCCCCTGGATCCCTGGAAGTGTCCAAGGCCAGGTTGGACAGGGCTTGGGGCAACCTGGGATAGTGGAAGGTGTCCCTGCCCATGGCAAAGGGTTGGAACAAAATGGACTTTAAGGTCCCTTCCAACCCAAACCATTCCATGATTTTGTAATTCTACATCAACAAGTCTGAGCTGGTTAACACACAAGGTCAGTCTAAACCAGAGCACAGGCAGTGGGGACAGACAGGACCCTCAGCGGGCAGCTCAATCTGTCACACTTTAAGTAACTGAACACATGGGGTGACTCTTTCTTGAAAGGTGCTTGTCTCTTTTCCACTTACTTAAGAGAGCTGAGCTGTATGACAGCTTTTTTTTTATTTTTTTGAGAGATGAAGTTAGGTGAGATCCATTATTCGTCACCTTTCAAAGCAGCACGGACTTAATCACCAGACATAATGCAGGTGGAAATTTATGTCATATGTTATGCCAAAGGTCAGATTACACATAATCAGAATGGCCCTTTTGACTTTAAAATCTATAATGGTTACAGATTAGGAGCAGGTCCCTTGAAGGCAGCACAGTTACACGGATGGGAAACTGATGTGAAATGAAAGTCATTCATGACAACTCGGTTATATTTCTTTTTAATAATGGATGTCAATAAAGAAAGCTCAGTTCATTTTTAAATGACTGAACTTTTGAAGCGATCTGCTAATGGCTCCTGTGACATTGACAAAACCTGAACAACATTTATCAGGTACATAAAGCTGAGAACATGGTCTGTACCTTGCACCAGAGGAATTTTCCCTAAACTATCCCATGCTTGCTGGCATCTTTAAGAAAAAATGGCTTTTTTACATAATAAATATTACTACTGTCTCANATTCTGCCTCTGCCCTGCTCAGGTGAGACCCCACCTGCAGAGCTGCCCCAGCCCTGGGCTCCCCAATATCAGAGGGATGTGGAGCTGCTGGNACTCTTTCTTGAAAGGTGCTTGTCTCTTTTCCACTTACTTAAGAGAGCTGAGCTGTATGACAGCTTTTTTTTTATTTTTTTGAGAGATGAAGTTAGGTGAGATCCATTATTCGTCACCTTTCAAAGCAGCACGGACTTAATCACCAGACATAATGCAGGTGGAAATTTATGTCATATGTTATGCCAAAGGTCAGATTACACATAATCAGAATGGCCCTTTTGACTTTAAAATCTATAATGGTTACAGATTAGGAGCAGGTCCCTTGAAGGCAGCACAGTTACACGGATGGGAAACTGATGTGAAATGAAAGTCATTCATGACAACTCGGTTATATTTCTTTTTAATAATGGATGTCAATAAAGAAAGCTCAGTTCATTTTTAAATGACTGAACTTTTGAAGCGATCTGCTAATGGCTCCTGTGACATTGACAAAACCTGAACAACATTTATCAGGTACATAAAGCTGAGAACATGGTCTGTACCTTGCACCAGAGGAATTTTCCCTAAACTATCCCATGCTTGCTGGCATCTTTAAGAAAAAATGGCTTTTTTACATAATAAATATTACTACTGTCTCAAGAGACAGACGATATGAAATTGTTCGACTTCCCAACAAACCAATATTTTTTATCTGCATAGAAGATTGACTTCTGTGTGGAAAAAATGCACTTTAATAAACATAGTAACCCAGACGAGTGTGTTGGGCAAAAGCTGAATAACATCAGATTTACCTATTTTTAAATAAGGATTGTCTGAAAGTGTTTTAATTTTTACCCCATTCAGATTAAGTGCTTTCACTGGGATTTGTCAGGTGTATGCACCTAAATAAGCAGAAACGGGATATAACTGTGAACAGGACTAGAATTTACTGGAAAAGGAGATACATCACAATAGAATCAAAGAACATATATGTTTTAAAATGTGTACTATAAACCCTTCATATTTTGGCATCTCCATGATTCTCACTTCAATATGACCAGGGGTCAAGCTGTGGCTGCCCGATCCCTGGAAGTGTCCAAGGCCAGGGTGGACGGGGCTTGGAGCACCCTGGTATAGTGGAAGGTGTCCCTGCCCTTGGCAGGGGGTGGAACTGGATGGGCTTTAAGGTCCCTTCTAGCCCAAACCATTCTATGATTCTGTGATTCTTTTCCCCAGTCATAACAATAAAACAGAGTCTCTCTGTCCCTATTATTTATTTTTAATGGCAGTTTTCCACTGACAGAATAGAATGATGTACTTTAGTCATATACTGACATTTTTATTAATACACTGACACAACAGAAACAAAATAATAAAGCACCAGAGAAATGATTATTTAGCACGGCTGGGAAGGGTAGCAATGCACAGTGGGTAACAGAAGCCAGATCTTACAGCTAAAATTTTATCTGAAGTATCATTAACATAATTTCATTTCTCTGTAATTTACTTACCTGAGGACTGTTAAAAATTTATTTCAAAAACCATCTGGACTCTCAAAAGAACTTCTAAACTTAAAACTGAACTGGACCAGACATCAGCTTGCAATAGTTGCCTCAGGGATTATAAAACATTGAAGCAATTAAGTTATTGCCTCAATTCTTAGTGCAAAAGTTACAAATAAACCCCACAGCAGGAAGAGAACACGACATCTTACAACCATCCCCATTGTCCTGGCTCCTTCTAGCCAAATGGATTACAGGGAAAAAGGCAGTTACATAATGTCTAACAGACAAGTCAGTCCCAAAAATCTTTGGGAAAAAAGAAAGGAAAAAATTCTTACTGCCCCCCAAATCTGCTGGTTTGAATATCCTTAAGCAGATGAACTTAATCTCAGTAAGAGCATCCTGTCTATGATACATCTCTGTGTGAGATTCTTCAATAATTCATAGCAAGCCAAAAAGAGTCACAGAAATGATGAAACCAAAGTAGGAAGAGGAATAAAGTCTTAATGATCACGAGAAGCCCTGGATTATGAGATAAATATTGTATAAACACACTCCAAATCTTAGTTGTATGTAAAGGTTGCAGTTTCAAGATAAATGTGCTCTGGAAATAAAAAGTCTTTACTTTTTCATCATAATCAGTGCTAGGAAAATGACTAAGTTAAGTACTTCATAGTTTTCTTCAAATTTTGATTAAATTTATTCAGATTTAGGTTCTGTTTCTCTTCCATTTACTATCAATTTTTTTTTAATCAGTTGTACAAGATTTGTTGTCTGTTTGTCTCTCCACAATTACGAGGTTAGAGATTTTAAGATTCACCTACTGCACACAGACACAACACCAGGCAAGGCTAGATGAGCAAGGTACAACTAAGCTTTTCAAGGTACTTAAACAGTACCACCACATCAGTAGAATTTTGTGATTGAGTCATTAACAGAAGCTCTTCAAGAAACTATCTGGTACAAGGAAAACTTTCCTCATAGATCTGTATCCTGTTAAAAGATCAAAGGCAGTCAATTTTCCCAATGAGGGGAAGTTATGAGCAGAATCCCACACAAATCTGCTTTGGTTCTTCGCTCATCTTTATGTCTCTAATTGATCTAGAGCTGGTGAAATCTGCTTATGCACCAAAATATTCAGCACAGTTCAAACTAGATCGGTATTAAAGTGTTGCATCACCCCAACAGTAGATTTACAACAATATTTCCTAAATCAGTAGTTCGCTCAGGAAGGGAAATCTTGTGTTAGCTTGAGTTGTTCTATAAAAGCACATTTATAAATGAACAGAAGGAACTATTTTGAAAAGCTTAGAGAACAACACAGAGACCATCACCCATAAAGGTGTGGGGGGCACCTCTGTCTGCAATGCCACAGCTGAACCGAAAAACAGAAAACAGACAAGAGTAATAAAGGTAGGAAAATTCTCCCATTCAAAATGAGCTTTGTGGAGAAAGGAGGAGGGAAAAAAAAGGCAGACCTATGCATTTATAAACTTAATGGAAAAGGTGAATAGAAGGTAATTCTTCATTGCTCTCATTATACAAGACCTCGGGGAGAACTGAACTGAGTGATTAGACAGAGGAAAATAAATACTTTCTCATGCACAAACATTTGTCATAGATATCTTGGAGCCATATATTAAAGAACTCCAAAAGCTGTTAAACAAATTGAAGAATTATTACGCAAGAATGTCACAAATGCAACTTTTATCTCAGAAACTCCTTGAATCTAAAAGAGAAGGGTAACTCAGCACTGACTGATGACTTAAGGAGCTGTTACCAGCTACACTCAGAAGCAGGTTATGTTTAGACATCTTTGGTCTCTCTACCTCTGCAGCTACAGCTACATCTTTAATTTGTGGCAAACATCCTCACTTCTCTCCCCTCCCACATTTCCCAGCATCTCCAACTGCTCTCCACAATGCACCCATCACTCCATGCTCAGAATCATGGACTCACAGAATGGGTTTGGTTGGATGGGACCTTAAAGACCTTCTAATTCCAACCCCCTGCCCTGGGCAGGGACACTTTCCACTAAGCCGTATTGCTCTGTGTCATCCACAAGATCTCTTCCCACCCAGCTCTCCCAATCTGCAAGGGGAGCCCATCCATACCAAACCTTTCCACACAACCCTGAGCTCTTCCCATATTCCTGCCTCACATCCCTTAACCCAGAGGGACCTTTCTGGCTGTCACAGCTCCTCCTGCTCTTGTTTGATGAGGCTCCAAATTGTGCACTGACAGCTACCAAGTGTTGGCTCCTCTCTGACGCCGAGTTCTCCTACAAGTTTCACTATCTCTGGAGAAGCAAAGCCCTCGCAGTCGTTTTCACAAAGATCAAACCAGCAAAACACGTTAGACAGAAAGCTGCTATCACAAAATGACACGATTCTGCAGGCCATAAAGGAGGACATGAAGGAGAAAACCAGGTATAGCTTGTTTCCAGGCAGAACAAGTCACAATGACTGCTTTTCAGATCATTTGCTTCTCTTCTCAGTTCTCTGTTTGGAGGTGGGGGGGAACATCCTGCGTCATTTGCTAACACGAAGTGCTCTTCTGAAGTGTGAATGCTTAGTATCTTTAACAATCAGGCAATTTATTCAAATGTCTCAAAATGGATATAATAGAAAATTATTTCCTTTCTGCCAGCTTTAAAAAGAGAAAATACACTGAGATTCAAACTGAGACTCAGTGGTTTCTGTACTCTTGTATCTTATCTTAGAAAGGCTTAAATAAAACCCTTGAGAACTCCACCATGAGCCTGTCAATGGGTTAGACTTTTGTGTTCAAAATGCTTCTTTTTCAGAAGGCATAAATAATTGCTGGGAGAACGACCATACGTCTCATCCAAAGGCAGTAGGAAGACTCCTACTGACTTCATCATACCTGGATCAAGCCCAAGGTTTGTATTATAGCTTACTGTATTTTTATACTGGCACTGCAATGAATTCCAACAAAAATAAAGCTTTAAAATGTTAAAGGGGGAAGAACAGGTTACACTGCTAAATCTAAGGAAATTTTGAAATGGATGTGCTTCCTACACTTGGAGCATCAATCCCGCTCCTCTATTCCTGTCTACAACAACATAAAAGTCCCACTAGGCGTAAAAATCTCCTCCTAATGCTGTCTCCTTTTCAATACATACAAGACAAAATGCACTCCCTAAACATATTTCCCTTCACAAACTGGTAGTTAAGTAACAATTTCATCTCCTCTCCTGCTCCTTATTTAACTCCCGCATCCCCTTTCTCCAGCTCTGAACATTTAAAGATCTTTATACCTGTTTGATTAAATTTGTGAGGCTGTTTATTTCTTGCAGTGATTTGAGAAATCATCTATCAATGGAGCTCTCAGCTCCTCAGGACAATATATTCGGGAACACACACTCTTCTCTTTCAGGGATAAATCAGTTTGTTAGCTCCAATTGCTGAAGTCAGGATCAGAGGCATCCAAATCACCAGGACTGAAATTCCTTCAGGAATTTTCTTAGGGCAGGTAAGGAAAATGTTTTGGTAGTTGTGCTTTAAGGTGGAAACCTTTACCTACAAACACAAACTATCATCAGAGTAAAAAAAAAACTAATCCAAAATGATGTTCCTCAAGTAATTATTGGTGACTTTACATTTTCCACTTTCAAAACATGCCAGGGAAGAACTGGTGAGCACATTTCATGAAAATTATCAAGATGTTATGATGGAAAACATGGAATTTTTTCATCAGAGAAGAAAAAGCACCAAAATCACAAATGTTGGGTCAGCCAGGATCATGAATCTTGAATGTGAGCATTGGGTTTTTTTTCTCACAACCGTTGGCACTGGGGTGCTGTTGTTAGTTTAGAATCCAGTGCTGGACATCATGAATTTTAGAGTGGAACATTGTCAGAGAGATGAAAGACTGCAGGAATAAAAGATTAAGGGCAAGAGGGGGTGAACTCATCAATATTTGCACTTCTAGAGGACCTGAGCATCGGCCACATGGTCCTGCAGCATCACTGGATGGTCCTTAATGTAAGCAGCATTGTTTATTTTCTTCCCTTGCTCGGTGAAAAATGGTGGCAATTATATGAAACTGCAGAGCTACCAAGAATTTAATTTTGTGCTTTAACAATACAGAAATTAGGCACCGGCACAGCTTCTCTAAATGAGATTTGCTTCATTTCCCTGTCTCCTAGACAGAATGCTCCCTCCTTCCAGCATAAAATACACCAAAAATTATAATAGCCCTGGGGAATCCCCTGGACCATGGATCCCCTCCATAATATGGCTCATGGAAAGAGAAGGGAGGTTCCAGACAGCAGCCTGAAGGAAACTCAAGGCCCATGCCTGTCCTCAAAGATTTATTCTTTCCCTTTCCCCAAATTTAAATAGAATCATTTTTTTCACCTTACCCTAGGTCTGCTAATTCCTCCTAGGCTTAAAATTAAGTTTGTTCAGATGTAGGTTAAGCATTTTTCAGCTGCTGAGATAATGCACGAGTGCAGATCACAGCAGGATCTGTGTCCTGGCTGGTAAATGCCACAAACAGCCCTGTGTAAAGACTCAGTGGGTAACAGCAACCTAAGAGCAACTCATGACTTGATCAGTAATGTCAGCATGCCAAATTATGCTCTGCTTAATTGCTAGACACAGAAGGAGAAATATTTCAGTGGAATAGTATTTGTAAATAAGGATTTAAGCATTATAATTGGGCTGGGTTTGGAGGAGGACTGCTATTTTGATTTCTAACTTGGCCAAAGCTATTACATACTAAGTATGATAAATGCACTGAAAAGTTAACTGATTGTATTACTGCGCAAATCAAATAAAGAGGAGCATACTTTAATGTCAATATTGCACTGTATTTTAATTTCTGATGTCACAATAAAATCAGCTGAAATGCCTATCCTTCCTCCAATAATTTATCAGCCAGGGTTTTTTTGCAACAAGTATTAATGCCCCTTGCTGATCTAATGTCAGTGATATCAGTATTTATTGCAGTTTTTGATTAGCTCTGCTATTATAATTCACGGAAAACAAGGCACAGCACAAATAAGAGGTGCTGTAAATTTTCAGAGAAAGCAGAAGCAATCAGGTTCCTATCAAGGCTTGCAATTTAGGCCCAGTTCTAATAATACACTTTATTGGGAACTTGGACTAAGCCCATCTATGTGTTTCAGGTAGGTGCAGAATGTTGTGTTTCATCACATTAAAGCCAAACTTCAGGGGTGTGAATGGAAAAAAGGGTGGTCACTATTTGTGATGATGTGTGTGGGACTCCCACACAGGGAGGGAGACCAGAGAGTCCTGGCCAGGACTTTGAAAAGACGAGAGGAGGCCTCTTGNGGATCGTTTGGATGCCCTATCCCTGGAAATGTCCAAAGCCAGGTTGGATGGAGCTTTGAGCAACCTGGTCTAGTGGAAGGTGTCCCTGCCCTTGGCAGGGTGTTGGACTAGATACGCTTTAAAGGTCCCTTCCAACCCAGACCATTCTGTGATTCTGTGGTTCTATATGGAAGTATCTCCCTTTAAGTTATTTGGAGCAGTCTGGGACTGTGATATCTCTTGGAGACTGTTCACATTGTTCCAGTGGCCAAAGGACACCCACTCCTCAAGAGAAGTCTAAATAAGAGCTATCTGAGAGTGCAGTAGCAATGTAAACTGATAAATCTCCTGTCAAATCTATCCGAGAAAGAAACCCAAGCCTTACGGGTTTTGGCAGAGCAGCTGGTTCTGTAACATAAAAATAAAACAAAGCAAAACACAACAACAGAAAAATGAAAGAACACATACTGCAGCTTCAAGCTTTTAGACGGAGTGAGTTTTGGTGTGTTTAAAACTTTCTTGAAGATGGCCATTTGTCCCAAACTGTGTCAATGTGAGCACTGGAAACAATCTTAAAAGCAGCACCACTGCTTCTCCACCCTCATGGAGGCTTACGAGGTTTTTCAGACACTTGTGCCTGCCTCAGACGCCAAACCCATTTGGTTTTTCCATCAGTAAGCTTGACGTGATGCTTTAATTATTCCTTAGGATGCAGGCATAGAAATATAGGGGTGCTTAACATAGTGACAGAATTATAATGTGAGTTATGCAAAATTTATTCCCCTTTCAAAATACATGGCTGCAAATTATCAAGGAATTTTGTGGCTGATTTAATTTCATGCAATTATTTATTTATTCATTTATGGGCAGGAAAGAGGGGTGACTGCTGGATTTATAAATATATAAACCCTAAAATTATTCTGGCATTTTTGCCATGTACGTATTGGACATAAAGTTCCACAGAAGTTTGAAGGAAGGTAACTTGCAATACAGGGTTCTTCCCACTTATAATACTGGCAATATTAGGCACACTGATTTCTGGAAAATGTGACTTAGAGTAAGAATTCACTTAAACCAAACTCTATTATAAAGAACTTGGTTTATGAGGAAGCCAACATAAATTGCAGGGAAGAAAAGATCAGAAGCCAATATGTGGGGCTGATTAAATATTCTACAGAAGTCAGTTTTATATCATAATGGAGAATGTGCAAGCAAATTTCCATTGCAAATGTCATTTATCTATAAATATTAATGCATAAATATTAACTAAAGCTATTTCATACAGCTACATTAATAGAACTTGCATATTCACGATGTAAATAAAACAGTTTACTATTTTTAATTTTATTACTTGTAAAACAAGATTTCTGGGCACATTTTATGTAACTAAATTATATAATTAACAAAATAAAATTATGGCACTGTGTGCACAGCATGGAAGATGAGAGTCATCATCCCAGGTGTACTTACACTTCACAGGAAGAATTGTGACCATATTAAAGATAACAGCAAAATGTAAATTTCAATGAGCAATATTATATTGCTTTCCAGATATACAATTAAGAATGCTCTGGAGATAACTATAATACTCTAAAACAAGTTATTACTGTAATTATAATACTGGTTGAAACCCATTCAAAAAGAACCCTAAAACCTTCCAAGCTCTGCCAAGTGATGCCTGTTTGAAGGTGGAATATGCTCCCAGGATAAAAAGCAGATGATCTTTAGTTGGCAGATTGTAAAACATCACAGTAGGAGAAAAACCCTGATTTTCTAGGAAAATTGAATGAATGACCTAAAATGGTTCTTCATTCATCTTGCAAAACATTGTCAAGAGATGGAGAAGAGGGTTGGAACTGGATGGTCCTTAAGGTCCTTTCCACCCCAAACCAGTCTGTGACTCTATGACCCAAATTGGCATTGCTCCCCACCTAAAGCAAGTAAGAGTGAATAAAAATGAAGAGTTGTCCTGTAAATTTGGGGTGGACATTTCCAAAAAAGAGATAATCAAAATCAGGACCTGAAGACAGAGAATGAGAAGGAGTACAACATTTATTTTACCCGATCTCAGCCACACTAAAGTTGTGCCTATAAACCACATTAGACAGGAGAGAAATATTCAGAGCCTGATTCCTCCCACCCTAACACAGCACCTAAGGCTGTATGAAATTATCCTCTTGCCTCCTTTTGCTGGCAATATGGGAAACATAGAGATGCTTAATTTTAATTGTCTAAAGTGTAGGTGAAGTGCAGGAAGGGCAGAGCCTTGACTTCGTACCTGCAAGAGCCCAGTGTGGCTGAATCAGCACTGGGGGAAATGAAGAAAAATGGCCTCCAAGAGAGATTTTCATTACTTTTCTTCATGCATATAGAGAGTAACATAGATAAATTTCACCCCTGAAGTAGCGCAATTACAGGCTGCTCTTTTTTTGGGGGTGAAACTCCTGAGTTTGCCCCAAAACACACATGGCTGGCATTCTTTTGGTGCAAGACACAACACAGGGAAGAACTGTGGCGTGTTTTCCTGTTGGAATGTGGCATGAACTGAACTGCACTGTCGTGCTCTGAAAGGTGGTCTAAGCATTGTGGTAGCTGAATTATGAAAAATATGTGAGGTGATCACTTGGAATTGATTTGCTGCCCAGAGATGGTGTGGATGTTCCCATTCCTGGAAGTTTTAAAGGCCAGGTTGGATGGAGCTCTGAGGAACCCGGGCTAGCGGAAGGTGTCTCTGCCCATGGCAGGGGTGGAACCAGAAGGTCTTTAAGGTCCCTTCCAACCCCAAACCATTCTGGGATTCTGTGATACTTTTAAACTGTACCTGGAGACAAAGCCTGGGTGAAACTCACTCTGGTAGTCAATGTATAAATGTATTAATGTAGAAAGTTGTATTAATTTCAATTAATACACAGAGAACTTTTCCAGATGATTGTGGGGCACTGGTATCAAATACAATCTAATATTCTCCTGTCATTTATTAACTTTTACTTTCTTAATTGTAAGCAGGAAAAAGATTATTGTATTACATATGCAAACTTATGCATAATGAACTATCTGCAAACCAGCATAGCGTGGCTCTCCCTAAATATAGAGTATATTGCTCCTAAAAAACGAATAAAATATCAAAGAGTGAATTCTGTACTGGTGACCCCAGCATTAACACCTGCTCACATCTCTGTTCCCATCCCTTGGAGACGACACAGCCAGTTGAACCATTTTCCCCTGCAAATCCTCTATAAATACTTAAAATATAAAATGTGAAATATAAAAAATAATATATAAACTGATTTTTCTGCAGTATTTAGTCACTCTTTTCCAGAAATATCTGCCAGTTTCATGAACCAGAGCATGTTCTGGGAAGAGCTGAGACTCCCCGGATCTGTGATTCAGGTGAGTATTTCCATATGCTCTGTGCCTGTCACAGCTTTGCAAGGGGGGTTCTAATAAAGAATTTCCCAGTGCCTACAAAGGCAACCCTTTCCAAGATGCAAAAAGGTTGAAGTCACAGTCTTGGCCATTTTATAATTCAAATACTCTCACTGCCGAAATGACTGTGAAATAAATAACACCATTTGATTAAGAAGTCAGAAAAACGCAGCGGCGGCAAATTGCATCCAATATTCTGTTTAGGAAAGTACATAAATGAAGCTTTTGCCTTAGGGCAGGAAATGTAATTTTCTTTCAGTATAGAGCATTTAGCATCACGGGATCCAAATCTAGCTGATAAACATGTCTAGCCAAATAAAAGTATTTCCCAATAAATATGAGCACTTTTAATCAACTTGCTTATCACAACTAAATATTTATTTACTAATTAAAATATTAAACACAGGGCTTTTAAGATTAAGGGAACCGAGCCAGTAGGTCTGTACTTGTTGAATATGAGTCCTGTGCTGTTTGCAGCCTGAGGTTTGTGTGCTCAGGCACATGGCTGTGAACCCTACTCCAGATTTTTCCATACCTGTGTGAGCTTGAACATGATCCTATTCCAAAGAAACCACACAAACCCCTCTCAGCTTCATCATAACTTCATAGAAGGGTAACAGCAGCTCTGAAAATACCTAATTCTGAAAATTCACATTCAGGAAAGGGCAGGGGACACATCCTAATTGTCTGTGACAAAAAGCTGTAAAGCCAACCCAACCTCCACCACTCCCTGGGGAACCCAACCACAAGTCCCACATCCCTAAGGGACAATGTCAGTAGTTCTGCTGTCCACAGAAGGGCTTCACTTTCCTTCAGTCCAGGCCAGGCTTAAGAGCAGACAAACCCATAAAAACTGGAGTTTGCATAAGCTGATATGGCAAAAATCTTTCAAATTCAATTTAGCGAACAACTGCTCCATTTGGGGATGGAATCTTGTCTGCCCAAGGATGCCAACGTCAACTGAAATGTTGCAATTTAGGTTTCCTTATGAGAATCAAATCTCACCTCACTGGCTCTACAGCAATCACCGTATTTTTCAGCAAATTTATTTTCCTCTCGCACTTTGCCACTGGAGACATTAAATAAAATGGTTACATATTAAAATAATACTGAAATAATTAAAAATAAAATACTACTAAGGTATCTTCAGTGGTTTTTCCCCTCCCTCTTTCCAGTTTTGCAGCACAGTCAGAACATGGCCCTGCTCATAACTCTGAATGGCTCTGGCAAGTGCTGCTTTTACCTGATGATTTTACTTTTAGACTAAAAGTAGGTTCTTAAATTAATTCCCCTTTTTTTTTTTTTCTTGCATAACTTCAGCTGGTCCCAAGCTTGTTGAGCACATCTTAAATCAGTCTTAACTGACCTTAAGTTGTGGTGGTGTTTTTCCATTTTTCCCGGTTGAAGGGTTGTTGCTCAAGCCATTCAGTTACACAAAGAAAAATCCAAAATTCAGTGGACAATCTGACATACAGCCAGGGTAACAAGCATTAAACCAACAAATTATATTACAATAGAAACAACTGATAGGTGAACCTCTATTAAAATTTTTGCTAGAATCTCCCTAGCTAAGTAATTAGGAACTGCTTTATCTTTGATTTTCTGCTCCATCTGCTAAATCCTGACACTTTCCAATGTTTTACCTGCTACTACAGAACTGGATTATCAGATGTGAGATAACAAATCTTACGGATGGTGCAAAACACACTCAAAACTATAGAGAAGAGGCCTGAGTGACTCTGCTGCAGTGGGATTCTCCAGGCCCCATGGAATTTTCTCTTCAGCCTTCCCTCCTTTTACCCAGACACCGTGTATTATACCCAATACTGCATATTCCAAGAAGAATAAATTGCAAATAAGAAAAGGATCAGCTTTTGAGAAGCCGATTTATTAGCCAGGGTAAAAGTCAATTTATGCAGGGTTGATTCACAAATACACACAGAGGAGAATGTACACAAGAGCAGGGCAGTCTTTCTAAAATATTTCCTTAATTATGAGAATACATAGAAATATATGGACAGAGAGAGAGACAGAGAGGTGTGAGTTATCACACACAACCACTTCAAGGTAATAGCACCAGCTGCTTTGCCTGCGGAAGCATTAAGGTAGCTGGTAGATATGAACAGTCCTCTCAAATAAATCTCATTATTTAGTTTAAAAGTTTAAAACCAAGTACACATTAAACACTTTCATGACAGGAAACTAGAAATGCTTCTGGCACAACATATTTTTGCACAGTTTACACTGCCCACCAAACAACGATACACAGCCATGCCCCTCCAGCTCTACACATATTTATTTTTAAACAGTTCTAAGTTTGACACTAAACTATTCATTAACCATGCAATTCAAATGTAACTCAAACTCTCCTGCTTTGTTAAAAGTGTTCTCCCTCTGCTTTTGATTCACCTTTTCACACCTTTTCCTTGTAAAAAAATCCCCCATGTCTGCACTCTTTCTGACTCAACAGGTTGTACAGTGGGGAGATCTCCTCTTTACTGCCATGGAATTACTGAATTTAGCAGCAGCATATTCAGGGAAGAAACCCCAGGAAAAACCTTTACTCTTCCTGAAATGGGCTACTCACAGTCCTTGGCAAAGTGAACTTTACTAGAGGAGCTCAGGGAGTGCACTGACACTGAAAAGAAGTGGGAGCACTGTATCTTCACAGATCACATACAGAATCACACAAATAACATTTTAATTACCAAAAAAAAAACATATATACATAGATAAAATTAGGCTGCTACAACTCCAAATTAAAATTTTAATACCTATAATATAAATATTCAAAGCAGCTATAATTTCAAGCCAGCAAATAAAAGGGGGGGGAGGGGGGCAAACACTTTCCAGAATGTCATTTAAAATAAATTAATCTCCGTGTTGAAATGGAAATGTATTAAGTTTGTCAAGTGTTTTAATGAGACCTTCTTGTTAGAGCTCACAGAGAATCGATGTCTGAAGGGAAGTCCAGCTCATCAGGCTGGACCAGCAAAACTTACTGACATATTCTCCCTCTAATAATGTATTATCTTGACTTATTCTTGATATGAGCTGTCTGGTCTTAACAGTAAATACAACCATAAAGCAATGAGAAATACCAGCAGGATGATGACACTAATTGCACTGTCTTGACTGGAATTCAAATTGCTGAGCAGTAAATGAGATTACTAGCCTAAAGATAATCTTAATTTAAATGTACAGCTGCATTTATCTCATCTCAGATGCAATTTTCCAAAGGGCTTGAAAAAAATAATACCAGGCAGGCATCGAAGAGAAACCTTTATTTCTGATGGTTTTCAAGATAATTAAGTGTCCTCATGTGTTTTGTTCTTTGGCCATATTTTATAACAAGCAGTAATCTGCAGGTGAGAAGAGAAAAACAAGGGAATTTCTTCAATTGTTGCCACTTTTTCTGCCTTTGATACTGTCTTCTAATTTTTGTATTCCAAATGGAATGTCTTTGATGAATAGAGAATCAAAGAGTCAAAATAGATGAAGTTTCACACCTATGACCTACGGATAGCCTATCTTGGATCATGTAATTTTCCTGTAAGCATTGTAAAGCATTAGAAAACCTTTAGAAAACTATTTAAAAATATTAATTAGCCTACCCATTCTAAAAAGAAATTAATGTGCCAGGTTTTTTCAATTAAAGGATTATGCTGACAAGCTTAATTAGAAGAATCACAAACATAAACTGTGTTTTCATCGTATTTGCATATATGTCTATCCCCAGAATAAATGAGATTTCTCTGAAAACATTTTTCTTTCTCTTAAATTCAGACAATATGTTGAATATATGCAGTTAGTAAGGGCTCTTGCACCCTGCCAGAGAGTTGCAGTCCAAGACTGATGGCAGATTCTTGGGCAAGAGAGAGGATCCTGACTGGCATAAGGCAAAGTCTCAAAAGGAAAAAAAACCCAAAATTCAAACCAACCTCAAAGCCGCCTGAGAGAAATACTTCGGAATGGATTAAAATCTTGTTGTAACATTTTAAAATGAAGACTTTTACCAGATATGAGATCAGCATCTTGGTGAAAATATCTCATGCCTTCTTCATGTTCTCTTCCAAATTTCCTAGCCTACCAATTCTAAATCACCCTTAAGTAATATTTATTACTAATTATATTAATTCAGAGTGTTTAGGGAGTATTTTCTACACCCCAGAACTCTTCAAGCAGCTTTCCAGAGCAAATTGGATCAGGATTTAGTGTATTTCCATTTGGAGCAGAAAATACCATTTCCAACTCCAAAGCCTCTGTACATAACAGGACCTGGAGCACAGGCAGTGTATTAGAAGTTTTAAGGAGTGTTAAGGCTACCATCACTTGAGTTCTCTTTTCCCCCAAGTAAATTTGCACCTGAATTTTATGTCTGTTAATGCAATAGTTTTTTTGTTCACAGTAAACATCAGTTCAAAGAGCAATAAATCAGGAGCAAGAAAATAAACCAGTGAGAAAATAAAAGTGTGGGGGAATGCAGCAATTATTAACAAAACCCCCCAACACTTCGATCTGAGCATAGCAATACATTTGCAATACAGATCTCTACTCCGACAGATATGTAAAGTGCCTACAGCGATATATAATAGCAGGGCCAGGCCTCAGAATACAAATCCCTCCTCCTGCTCCCACATTTGAATGCTTCTGCATGTAGCTCTGCTTGCCTCAATAGGAGGATTTGTATTGATCTTTCATTTGAAAGGCAATTATTTTTATAATTGATAATTTTTCATCCCTTCGTAACTCCAGGCTGGCATTTAACAACAAAATCCAGCAGCCTACAAAAGTGCTGAAATGTAAAGGTCAGGGACAAGAAGAAGCTTTCGTGAATTGCAGCTCCCACCCCACATTCCTTCCCAAGGTGCTTTTTGAATTAACAAGTTCCGTTGATGCTGAGCATACACTAAAAAAAAAAGGGACCTGGTTTGTCTCTAAGTTACATAAAATAAAACATCTTGTTCTTCCTGGCTCCTGTGCCTGACTGTTCTGGCCATCCCCTGTGCTGGCCTTGGGTTTGCCACCTCACAGCAGCTCTGAAATGCTGAGTTTTGTCAAGCTGCAAAAAGCAAATGCCAACTGTATTGTGATAAATGCCCCAAGATGGATGAATCAAGGTCCGCAGCAAAAAAATTCTGTTCCATTTTCTACCTTTGATGGTGCAAGTGGTTGGAAGATTAATCAATGAAAATCCCTCCTGTTTTCCAAAGGTACACAAGCACTGAGGCAGACTGAGCCCTACCTCAATCAGAGTCCACCCTGACTTTAAAAGTAATAATAAATCCATTTCTGTCACTCCTTCTAGAAGGACCCAGATTCTATCCACAATAATCAAATTACAGTCTAGACTTACTATTTTAAAATTACCTCTTTTCTCTGGGAAGATGCATATTGGTAAAAGCAAAAGGAACTCACATTTTTTCAGTATAATATTCAGTTATTAGCACTCTTTGCTTCTTTTTTTTCCCCACCAGAACATACATTAGTTAAACATAATCATTATTCTTGAACTCTCTGGATATATGATATCCAATGATATTTTCTAAGTAAATGTAAACAGTCTCTTAATTCAGCATAACTGCACAATATCATAGGATTTATTAATGCTGGTGACTTTATAGTCCTCCAATTTTTATAATGATCCTATGAAAGCTGTTCTGTTAAATGTAATTGTTTGAAAGCAAATCTTAGAGATATTATGAGTTATGTGTAATGCTGACATAAGACTGATGTTATCTGTTTACACCTATTATGCAATTGATGATTAATCTCAGCATCTATGGAATTCTATATAGAATAGAATTCTAATATTCTATATTTTATTTTCCTTATATTTCCATTGCTATTATACATTTCTAAGGTATGTTCTTTCTTGCTCTTAAGTGTAGTGGGGTTTCTTCATGGTTTATTCATTTGGGTTTTTTTGTTGGTGGTGGTTTTGTTGTTGTTGTTGTTAATAATTTATTTTCAAAAATTCCTGGAATTTTAGCATTACGTGCTTAGAAGACAACTTCCATTTAAAGATTTAGCTCGTGGTCTTTGAGTAATTCTTTCATGACTATTTGTAAATATAAACTCCACGGTGAATCAAGTCCATGACTCATCTAATTAATAAGCATAAAGTGTCCTATAAAAAAGAACTTAATTCAAAACACAGAGTCTTTCACAATGACCTCCTGTACCAGCAATGTCTGCAGGAATGTTAACAAGAGGCAGCTGGGAGTTGCTAGAAAGAAGACTGATAAAGGGGAGGGGTGGAGGAGGAGTTGGAAACCACGAACACAAATCTGGAAATCTTCCCCTTAAAAAAAAAATACACTACTGGATAGCCTGGTATTATTTTCTTTTAGGAAATGATGGATGCTCTGCTGAGTACTTTTGGCCATTACAGTTTTGAAGGAATGACATAAAATGTGGTTACACATATCCAGTTTTGCCTTTTGTGCTACTGATATCTGTCCTGTTTCTCCTCTTTATGATTCCTGAAGTGCCATGTGCTTGTATGGTGCAACACAATCAGCTCTGGGTCATATCTAATTATTGCTTCTATGGGAGAAAGGTGAAAATGAAACATTAACACATTCATTTGCATATGAGAAATCTGAAGATAGATTAAGGGTTGGTTTAATTTCACTTGAACATAACCACGTAGAAATGAGGCATCCAGCCTAAGCAGTTATCCAGGCTGTCTTTCCATGGAGAGAAGGCAGCTTCCTCAGAGGATACAGTGGCAATTATTCTGGATTAGCACATAATTCTGCTGAATACAAGATCAGATTTGACCCTTGCATTTGAGACAATTGGAGTTTGGAGTCAGATTCTACTCTCCAAGATTTTCCTAAGACTGTATAACGTTGAAGGCAGAATCATCAGAGAACTGGTCTCATGAGTTCCTTCACCACAAGAACATTCCCTGGACATCCATATGACTAAAATGCTTTCATTTTCAGATGATGCATCCATCACACAGGGGAAACTCAATTCAGTTACCAAAAATGTCATTTTAGTGGACACCACAGTTGATCCACATGGATATTCCACAGAACATCACTGATCTGCCCAGAGAAATGAAATTCCCAGAGTCATCCACTCACAGGCCATGGGGTATCGAGTGTATAGATTGTATGTAGCTGCTATCACCCCACATTCCATCATTTTTTATACTGGATAGAAATGTGAATGAAAAGTTCCAGCTCCCTATATATGACAGCCAAATACTTAGAAAGATTGGAAAAGTTGGAAAAAAAAGTGGAACTTGAACACAAATATATGTGACTTTCTCTTTTTTTTTTTTCCCAGTGTTAAGACTATGCCTACATAGCCCTCATCAAGAACTGCAGAAAAATGGAATGTCACTTTTTATTCTTTCCTTTTTCACAGAATCCCCTCCACACATGTTCTTTCTTCACTGATTCTATCTATGCCTGCAATAAAATTCTGGTTTCAAGAACTTCTTCCTGTCTTTAGCTCAAGTCTTTTCAAGTATGGTAGAAGTCTCCCCTATTCACTGACTAATGTATCCCAAAATCGTTTTTTACAACACTACTTTTTATATATAAAGAAGTACTTTATAGTACTTTTTAAAGTAAGTTTTATAAAAAAAAATAAAAAGGTGCTACTTGTTTAAGAAAGTCCATTATTCCATTTGAGGAGGAAAACAGCATTCTCATGGTAAGCAATAAAAAAGCACCATGACTTAGTAGATGCATAGTAGGAATTACAGCTGAGTCTTTCAAGTTGCAGAAGAAAATGTTCAAAAACTGTTGATTTTGATTATAATAACTCATAGAAATCCATCCCCTTAGATGCAGCCATAAAGTAGGATGTGTTATAAAAAAACCAAAGAAGAACAATGTTCAAGTGGGTGATTTGCTGAAGCGAAGCAGAGGTAGACTTGACTCAAGAGAAAAAAGGATTCCATCTGTTCTTGCACTTCTGCAATATCCTCTTGGATACTTAAAATTACATGGCACATATATTCTGATCCTGAAAAATTAAGAGATCCTTTCTGGAGAGTAAAGGCAGGTCTGAAGAAAGCACATCAAAAATAATGTTACATGACTTTGTTTTCTGCCTTGCTGGAAGGAAAAAGCCCCCATCAAACAGAGCCTTCACAGCATCTGTCCAAAAACTCTCTGCCCTGGGGCTAGAGAAGGCAAGATCTACTTTACCTCTCTTTTACTTCAGTTTTCCAGCTTTATTCTGCCTTTTTTTCCTTTTCTTCTTTTCTACAAGCTCAGTCTCCTGCTGATGGATGTAACAGCCTTTCCTTTATATTTTATTTCATCATCTCCTTCTGTGACTTCACAAGCCCAGCTACTACTGGTGTTTTCCTGAGTCAGCCAGTCCTGCTGAACAACATGAGATGGAACAAGTGCTCCTCTACCACATCTCCCTCTCATTTTTACACTGTTTCATCCACTACCTCACTTCCACATGAGTGAAATGGTCCATCAGTACTTGCTGAATACAGCAACCATCTCAGGAATGGCTGAAGTCTCCTTCTAAAGAGAATATACACGCTACAATTTATTTTAGTAAAGTGTACTTAGGGAGAAAGAAAAAGTGCCCCAGCTTCCTTGGCAATGAGGAAACAGCAATAATAATAAATAAAAAAGAGCAAAATTGAAAATGCAGGACTTAAAATGGCCCAACACATAAAGTCTCAGCAGCTTGAGGTCAATGAAATTGGCAATTTATGCACTGCAAGAAAAAAAAAACAAAAAAACACCAAAACTCGTGGTGTTGTAATTAAGATACTCCACTGATGAACAGACATCTTGCTTGACTTGGGATATGGCACCAGACTTGTGGAACAAAGATAGTGCTGCTCAATTAAACTGCTTTTCTATCTGATGGGAATATTTGAGGAGTAAAAAGTTATTAAATGGAACCATCAGCAAAAAGTCTTCTTTACTGCAGCCCAGCTCTTCATAATTAGACTGATAAAAACCCCTTTACTCATGGCTTGCTTAGAGCACGGGTTCTTTAGAGCAGAATTCATTCCTTAGGATCTTGTGACATCTACTGCAATGGGCCTCCAAAGTATTTCTGAGAATTCCAACTAACATCCCTATTTTCACCACATTCTTATTTGCTGAATTATTTTTTAATGCACACTCTTGCCCTAATACAATTCATATTCTTCAATTCTTGCACATTTTCCAAATGCTGTTGTATCTTTCAGAAATTGCTACAGCCTTTTAAAGGATGGTTGCACTGTGGCAATAACTCAAAAACAGTGCAAGTGCAATATTTTGTTTGCTTCGAAGAGAAAAGGGATGGATAAACTCATCATTATTTAAAAAGAAAGTACATCTTAGGAGGCACATGTAGATATTCTTCTGCTGCTGTTCTACACCTAAGAAGAAGAAAAGAGAGAGGGAAAGGCACAAAAACGAGGGGAAGGAGAAAAAGACAATAACAAAGAGAAAGAGAAAGTTAAATGAAATGAATACCAAAAAGGTGACTGAAAGTGGAAGGAAAACACGCGAATCTCCAAACATCACTTGGAAAAGAAATATAATCCTCACTCACTCTTTGCTAGACTGCCCTCACTCAGTTTCTTTTTACCTCTTCTGTGGAAAAAATCTCAAACTTTTCTTGTTTTGGAAAATACGTGCTCACAACTTAATATTCCCACCTCGGTTTTGCATGATGTTGACTTTAATTTTTCCCCCAGGTCCTCTTGAGAATTGTCAGAAGATATGAAGAAACAGTATCAATCCCTTTATTAAGGTCATTTAACAACCCTCCTGATATTCATTTCCCCAGCTGTTTTCTTAATAACCCTAATACTTTTATAATTTTCACTGGTACTTTGAAATTTATCCAAGAGTTAGCAGCCATCAAGATGTCCTCAAGCTAACCTGCTTGTACTTGGCCAAATTATAAGTTTCAGAAAATCATTATTTGTGTCTTTTGCAGGAGCTTGCCAGAAGCATGCTGCTTTCAGATTTATCACAAGGATTGTAATTTTCTACTGACTTGATTTGATTAGACTTTGCTTGTCAAAATACTTACTGGTGGCCCAAGACAAAACAAACTGGAAACAGAAACATATTTTTAATGCAAAAGCAGTGTCTCATGCGAGCCAGGGATGCTCTAAGAATTGTATGGAACTGGAATTTCCACTTCAGAAAAAACAAACAAACAAACAAACCTGAAGACAAAAAGAATATTTTTGAACAAATATCACATTTGTCATCATGTAGAAATGACAGAGTTTTTTATGAAAATCAAGCTACAATTCAATTATTGAGTATTTTCAGTCTCTATGAGGTGTCTGGAGTACTCTCATGATGAGCAAACCCTGGAAAAGTCAACAGGGATCTTTGACAGCTAATATAACCGAAATTTAGCCAAAACTGAGATTTTGGTATCAATACTGCCCATGGAAAAAGATTACACTGGAAAATTCCAATCAACTTGGGTTATTGTCTTCTCAGACAGCTTGGCCACACTTGCAGAGCAAAGGGGAAACTGATCCTGAAGCCATGTTTGCTTCAGATGCTCCAACATCAGAGGTAACTCACAGTAATCACACACATGAACATTCTCAGAGCAGCTGTCAGGAGCGAAGGAGCTCAGTCTGAGCACCAAGAAAAGGCTACACACCTTGACAAGTACCAAATTAAAAAAAAAATGGCAAATTATTTAGCATCAAAACTGAACACAGAACCCTGAAGCTCACCCACAAGGGTTCTTGTATTTTTCCTTTCCTGCTGACTATTCCTGTTTCCAACTATAGCCTTTCAACTCATGTAATTAATGAAATAAGGAGCCTAAAGAAGGAGCATCATTCATTATATAACACGGATTTATCTCGGAACATAAGTCACTGATCAGTGGTTATAATCAAAGGCTGAAATAATTTTAATTAAAAGACAAGTTAAGCTGAGGCCATTCCCTGCCATTTAACCTGGGAGCTGAAACTCACCCTTTATCTTCAGCCATTCACTTCAGAGTTTTCTAGGTTTGATTCTGGGGATCCTCCCTGTTCCCCTCCGCCACTCAATTTTTCATCATATATATTTTTCACAACCAAATCTGTGTGTCTAAACTTTGGTAGTATAGAGGAGTGAACTAAATAACACCTGAGATCTTTCTAGTTTATATTTCATAATGACTGAATTAATCAATGTTATTTGTTTAACATGATTATGCTAACAACGACAGCACTGGTTTAAATTCATAAAAGCAGAACCATTGATTATTGAAAATTTAAGATTTTTTGTTTTATTGTTTAGTATATATTCTTTCAGCATAACTAGGCAGCTTGCAAGACAAAAAAAAATTAAATGAAATAGTAGACACTGAAGAGAACTGAGAAAATTGCTACTAAACTACTAAACTCACCTAAAATATAAATAGACAGACAAAATTATTATTTTAGGTCAAAGGCAAAGACCTGATGTGTAAAATACAGCATTAAAAGTGAAAATAGGACATTATAGATTTGCATTAATTTTTCTAAGGAGGAAGCTATACCAGCTTCACAGTTGAATCCTTTTTGTTAGGAAAAGAATTCAAAATACAACAAAACCTCCCCAAAAAAGCCAGCAGTCAATTTCTGCTCAGCACATACATGGAGAAGAGATGGATGATTTCCACACCAGAAACCCAAGTCAGTGGAAGGAGTTTTCAAAGAGCAAGTTAAGCTTTACAAATTACTGTTCAGTCAATCCTTTCTCCTGCAATGTACAATTTTTCAGCACCACATCTTTGCTCACGGCATTCCTCCCACATAACAAATCAGGAATATTTTCTGGTATTTTCCAAGGACAACAGATGCAATATTTACGCTGCTTTTTAATAATGCTGAAAGGTACCTTAAGCAGCAAATATTCAGCTTTGCCACCAAACATTTAATTCTCCTATTTTTTTATATACATTTTTGTACCTTATTATATATATACATATATATTTAAAGAAGCTATCAATTTTCTCACACACACACACAAATATTTAGATTCATCTACGTTTAAATATCTCTTGAAAGATAACAACCCAACTTTGAAATGTTTCTCTTATTATAAAATGCAGACCCTTAAGAAATTACTATTTTATTAATAGATATTAAAGGATCTTAAATTTTGGCACAATATCATCACATATGTAAATCCTATGGATGGGAAAACTTTTCATACAGTCCCTCAACCAGTTTGATCTTGGCTGCAAATTTTCACAGACTGTCACTCCTCACTGCAGTTGATTATGCAAAATGAAACAAAATTACACGTTTTAAATGATGCTTTTCAGATGCAGCTCTGAGTCAGTTGTCACCATAACTAAGATAGGTCAGTTGTGAAATCTCTGAGCCCCATTAGCCTGTAAAAACTGTTATTTTTTCCTAGCAACTGGAGAACTTTTCCCCACCCCTCCTTAAACTGAAGCTACTGATCTTTTGAAACTCTGGAATGTTTGAGGAGTTTGAATTCCACAGATGCATTACACTTCCCAACAATTCACAAAGTGCTGGACAACTGCTGTGATTCAGAATCATCAAAGAATCTCATGGATAAAGATTTTTCCTTAAGATAAAGGACACTGTAACTTCATGACAAAGCTGGGTTAGGTGAAACATGAATACACAGGGTTGGTGTGAGAATATTTAGCACTAAAGTTTTTAAGAATGGTCAAGACTTTCTAGTGATTACAGTAAAAAGGGTTATGTTGTAAAACCTGGAAGAATCTTGGGGGTAAAATGGTACAAGGGTGGGGGGGGGGGAGCATGGCAAATTCTATGATATTTGTTTGTC
>VZRS01006895.1:439035-461342 GCA_013398055.1 Ifrita kowaldi
AAGGGGCTCAGCCTGGAGAAAAGGAGGCTCAGGGGGGACCTTGTGGCTCTGCACAACTCCCTGACAGGAGGGGGCAGCTGGGGCGGGTCGGGCTCTGCTCCCAGGGAACAGGGACAGGAGGAAAGGAGACTGCCTCAAGCTGTGCCAGGGGGTTTAGAGTGGATATGAGGGAAAATTTCTTCACCCCAAGGGTTGTCCAGGCCTGGCACAGCTGCCCAGGGCAGTATTGGAGTCCCCATCCATGGGGGGACTTAAAAGCCGTGTGGATGTGGCACTTGGGGATGTGGGTCGGTGGCCTGGGCAGTGCTGGGGAAACAACTGGGCTCAATGATGTCAAAGATCTCTGCCAATCTTAATGATCCTGTGGTTCTAAGACAAGTATCAAACAATTAATAAATGCTATGATGACCACAATAAATGGTGGCCATTATGACGCCTACAAATTTGTCTTCTGTTTTCTTTCTGTTTTAAGAGCACCTTCTCATTTTAATACCAAAGGGCCTTTTAAAATATTTCGCAGGAAGTTCTGCTCATTGCAGTAGTTGCCCTTCAGCTGTAGAGTTTCAGGAGAAAGGAAAAGTTAAGTGCAGGAATTAAGCATAAGAGGCATTTGCTCAAAGAAAAGATAAAGTATTCTTGGCAAGAAGAGGGGGTGCTAAAAGCTGATTCTTGCTTTCCCTAAAAGAAAAGCACAAAATGGTGATTCTGCAAAGCATCAGTTGGAATGTGACCCTGTGAATGAGAAAGTTGTTCAGAGTTTGTTTTTTTCCTTAAACAGTGCTACAGATTTTATATCTGTTTCAACCTCAAGTTGTGAGTGTAACTGAAAGCCCGTATGGGTTGAAAAGTTATCGGAAGCAGCATTTTTTAATGGACAAGGCATTAGACATGGAAAAATAACTTGTAATGTATTACTGTAGACTTCTGTGACTTTGACAAAAATAACAGACAGTACTTATTATCCCTAGCTGCAAAATTCAAAAGTGATACTTTTTTATCCTTTAACATGTATTTTGACATCTCTAGATAAAAGGCATAAAGACAGATAAGTAATATTAAATTCTTTATTTGTGATGAATGCAATTATCTTCATCCATATACTTTTTATGGCCTTTTTTTTTTAAATTGAGTAGTTACAGGGAGTTTCAAAATCCAACTTTTATATTATGCCAGTTGATATTATTTAAAAAAAAGAAAGCATAAAAGATCCTTACGCTTGATGGATCCAAAGGATAATTCAACCCATCACAAATAAGTGTCTTAAATCATTTATGACTTTTCTTTCTCTGTGTATCTCTCTATTGACTGACTATAGAAGGATGATTATCTTATATTATGTGCAAAACTTCTCCACAGCTGCAAGAACCCTACAGACACAGAAAAACAGGATTTGGGATGTAATCTCTCAGCTTTGGGGCTGTGAACTACGGAATTGCAGTGTTTGTATGCAATCTGGAAGCTGAATACATTAAAAACCAGACATGTGAATCTTATTTACATGTCCACGATCATTAATGTGACGATAGGGACAGGCAATTTTTGGTGCTACAAAATCCTATTTTTAATTGGAGGTGTATAAAAGCACACTGGAGATTACAAGGTAGAGTCTTGACCTGTGTATTTTAAGAGTTTGTTGCCAAAACTTTATTTTGGCTACAGGTTATTCCTCTTAGTTGTCTGGTAGATCTAGTGATCACTGAGCCACTGCTCAGGAATCAGTGTAACAGTTATTTTATTATCAGGGAAGACAAGTCAGCTTGACATAATTATTTGTGAGTCCAGTTACACTGTCTTAAACATTCCCATTGCTTTGTGTTTTTAATTAAGTTTAAAAAACTTCAACAGAAACACATTTTTCTCTTTTTATACATAGCATTAGGACTTTCATCTAGCACCTTCCAGTGCCTAAAAGGATTCCAGGAGAGCTGGAGAGGGACTTGGGACAACGGCCTGGAGTGACAGGAAAAAGGGGAATGGCTTCTCTCTCCCAGACGGCAGGGACAGATGGGATATTGGAAGGAATTCCTCGCTGTGAGGGTGGTGAGGCCCTGGCACAGGGTGCCCAGAGAAGCTGTGACTGACCCATCCCTGGAAGTGTCCAAGGCCAGGTGGGATAAAGTTCTGAGCAACCTGGGATAGTGGAAGGTGTCCCTGCCCATGGCAGGAGTCGGAACTGAACAGTCTTCAAGGTCTCTTCCAACCCAAACCATTCTGTGATTCTGTAACTTCTCTTTAAGACTTTACAATCTGAAAGAATCCAGCTGCTCATAGGTTGGTACTCACAGGAAGTTCCTCACTATTTAGCCCCAACTCACTTCAGAAAAACAAAGCAACAAAGAGTGTTCAAGTGAACTATCTGGATGTAAAACCTACACACTGATATATGCATATAGGCTCCTTTATAAATAAACCATACTTTTCCACTCATTTACAAATATACATAATTGCCCAAGCTTAGAGTTATCTCCCCTTCCGAGCTGAAAAGCTGATATAAATAGTTTTCTCCATACCGTTCAGCTACTCAAAATAAGAAAGACATTTTAATATTGCAAAAGTAGCTAAAGCCAATATTTGTTCTGCAGCAAGAGCGTATGTTGTTTTCTTCTCTACAATATTTTGAGCTGTTATAAAGACATTGCTATATTAAACCTAATGGATTTCAAATTAATTCAGCATTTATATTCTGATCATATTTTCTATCCTATATCTGAAAGGATGCATTCAGCTGATAATAACAGGCTACAGGAAACAATACTGATTATTTGGAATTAAAATGGCTAAGTTGAAGCTATTTTATGCTAGAAGGAGCCTATTGATGCCTTAATTTGCCAGGTGCAGCCAAGTCATTGACACAAGGACCAAGGAGGTGACAAGTCAAGGTTAAGTGCAGCAGTACTGGGTGTTTGGTGATGGTTTTGTCTTCGTCATCCTTTCCCTTGCCTAGCAGAGCATCCAGAAAAGCTCTGGAAACTTCTTTCTCCTATTTTTAATTACACCAATCCCAAGAGAGTAGCAGGAAATAACCCCATCTCAGAGCTGTGGGGTAACTCCATGTCATATGCAGAGACAATCAATAAATTGTAAGGAGACACAACCAGACAGAGCAGGGCTAAATGCTGAAATCACAGAGTAAATGCAATAAATGCCATATATCAGGATTGCAGAAACCTCTTTATGTGCATGTAAGGCAATGATGTGCAGCATAAATTAATTGGCAATTCCTATAGCCCAGAAACCCCCATGTCCTGGGCTGGTCCCACAGCGTGGGCAGCAGGGCAGGGGGATTCTGCCCCTCTGCCCCACTCAGGTGAGATCCCACCTGCAGAGCTGCCCCAGCCCTGGGGCCCAATATCAGAGGGATGTAGAGCTGCTGGAGAGAGTCCAGAGGAGGCCACAGAGATGCTCCAAGGGCTGGAGGCCCTCTGCTCTGGAGCCAGGCTGGGAGAGCTGGGGGTGTTCACCTGGAGAAGGCTCCAGGGAGAGCTCAGAGCCCCTTCCAGGGCCTAAAGGGGCTCCAGGAGAGCTGGAGAGGGACTTGGGACAAGGGATGGAGGGACAGGACAAGGGAGAATGGCTTCCCACTGCCAGAGGGCAGGGTTAGATGGGGTATTGGGAAGGAATTCTTGCCTGTGAGGATGGTGAGGCCCTGGCACAGGGTGCCCAGAGAAGCTGTGGCTGCCCCTGGATCCCTGGAAGTGTCCAAGGCCAGGCTGGACAGGGCTTGGGGCAACCTGGGATAGTAGAAGGTGTCCCTGCCCATGGAAGGGGACTGGAACAAAATGAGCTTCAAATTCCCTTTCAAACAATCCATTCTGATTCTCTGCATGAGCAGGAATGTTTTCCTACGATTTCAGGTGTGGTCTAACAAGGCTGAGTTCACTGCAATACCCCTCAGCCTCCTGGCTGCTCCCTTGCGGACACAGCCCAGGACACAGCTGTAGATTTCTGGTTGCAAGAGCAGCACCAATGATACATCTTTCCTTGGGTCTGGCAGCATTTAACGCACAGGCAAACTTTGCTGCTGCTGCTGCTGCCAGCAATACCCAAAAAAAGGACATTTACGAGCCCTTGTTCTTCATCTCCATCACCAACATCATCAGAAACCCATTTGTTAGAGACTGGAAGGAGGGGTTTTTTTTACATAAGGAAAGGCAGATGTAGCTGCACTACTCATTGTGCTTAGCAATTTTACCCCAAACACATAACAACAATTGGTCCCTACAACAGAGTCCTTCTGCGGACTCACACAGCAATCAGTAATTGGCACGATCTCATTTTCAAGTCAGAAAGAGGTTTTGACATCACTTGCCCTGGCAATCATTATCTGTCCATTAGATGGGAACAACAGAAAAGCTGAATCACAGAACTATCAAACCCAGGCAGTGCCACCAAAAAGTCACAACTTTGCACTTTTATAGTGTTTTCATGTATTTTAATTGCTTGGCAGTCCACATTATCAGCCTTTGACCAATTATCTCTACTTGGCTGCAATACTGCCTATTTTCTTATTTGTAATATACTGCTGGATATTTTTCAACAGGTAAAAAAACCTATTTATCTGCATAAAGCAAAATACTAATAACTAAAAATGTATTACGATAGAACAATTTAAAACTATGCTTTATACATCAACCTGCCTTGGAAAATTCCATGGTTTTTTTGCTTTCCCTACAGAATACATTTTCACAATTCTGTCCCACAGGTATAAAAGAGGATTTGAAAGTTTCCACTTCAGAAACTGTAATGTTCTCCTATTGCTTCTGGGTTTTTCTCCACCACAAAAGATTTCTAGTCTTCTCCAGTGATGAAGGTCGTGGATGGTTTTATCATGCAGCCAAGCAAATAACCAGAATTTGGCCAAGCAGACGAAAGTCATTTTTCAAGTTCTGCAGCTGCCTGCCACAGAGAGGTGATGGAGCCTGGAGACTTCATTTTAATTAGTCTCTCTTTTCCCTCATCTCCCCTTGATTCACAGTGGGTAAAAAACTGACCTCATCCATGACTGTAGAGATTGTTTTGAAATTTTAGTAATAATTCACTAATAATTAACTGTCTCAAATCTGCCTAAATGTGAATCAGATACTTTGTACTCAGCTAAGAAAAGAAGAAAAACAAGACGAAAAAACCCCAAAACAAAACAACCAAAAAACCCACACAAAAGAACAACCCCCCCCCCAAAAAAAATCCCACCAAAACATAAATCCCATTTAACTTTACTTTTCAAGGTGTTCTTGCTCCATGAGAGAAATCTCTTCTTACCAAATAAAAGATCATACACACACACCTGTAAATGAATATCGGTGTGACAGAGAAAGTCAGGAATAGTACAGTATTTTGTATTGAGACCTACATCTGCTCTAGAAAATCACCTCCCTTGGCTCATTCCAATCACCTGATTATGATCCTTAACACACCTGCTTTACTTTACGATTAACAGTGTTTACAACTTCCCTTTGAGACTCATCTAAGAACGGCAAATAGCCCACAGTGCCCATGGACTGGCCTTTCTCCAGGTGCAAGCAATGATCCTTCACCACAATGACACTTTTCTAGGTCAAAATAAAACAAAGTGATGTGTAATTCAGCCCTGTGCTAACCAAGTGAAACACCTCAAACTGTTCCCAGCTCCTCCCCACCAGCCGCCAAGGGCTGACTTTCAATTATTGCCTACAATTGTAACTGAATCAAGACAAGCATCTTAAAGCAACATAAAAAAAGTCTATCTAGTTAGACTTTAACAGAATTAATTTTCCAATGAGTTATACAGCTTAAAACTCATGGATAAATTTTAGCTCAGGAACTTAGAAGTGATTTTTTCTTTCTAATCCTTTGACTTTGTCCCATCCTGCTGGGCAAGAAGCCATCACCTTCCAGCTCGGGAAAGCAGAGCAGGGAACAGCACTGATTTCCCATGCCTGGATCTGCAGGGAGAGCAGCATCCCTGTCCCTCACTCCTGGGACAAATGTAAAGCTCCTCACTGCAGGAGATTGGTTCTTATTGCTCAGCTTCAAACTACAGGGGAAAGAAACAACCACAGAAAATAACACAAATGCCTATGTTCAATAAAAACACAGAGATGACTGAAGAATATATAAAGATATAGATAATCACAGGCAGAAATAAAGCTATAGATACAGGAAGATGAGGAAGCAGATCCAGAGAAGAGTGTCAAGGAAATTAAACATTAATAATGCAATGCCTGTCTTACAGACAAAAGTATTTTTGCTCTGAAAAAGATTAGAGGAAGGATAAATAGTTCATAGCAGCTGTTTGACACATCACTAAATATGCATTACTGGAAGATACTTCACTACAGTGGCAGTGAAATGGAAGAAGAAGCTGATAATCATGAGAGCAAGAAAATGTAGGGATTTCAACAGCTGGACCTTTTAAAAATAATAGATATTTCAAATTTGATTTTATGAGTATAATTTACACTAAAAAATAAGCATTCATGAGGACATTGGTTGCAAAATTCTCAAATATAACAGATCTGTAAAGAATTATCATTTGGAGGGAAAAAAAAAAAAGCTAAGTCAACAAGTCCACCTGATTTTCAACAAGGAGCTACAATTGCCAAAAGCAGAAGAAACTGGTTGGAAAAAAAAAAAAAAGCTTATGCCATACAGTAGATGGTAAAGAAAATACGGTTTACAAATTTGAGGAAAAATGATCAGAATCTGGATGGAGCAAATCACAGCCATTGGAAGGAGGCCCTGACATCTCCCAGCAGCTCCTTCACCTTCCCTACCATCACTTTGGGTTTTTTGATTTTTCCTTATTTTTGAAAAAAAAACATCTTACTGGAAAAAAAAAGAAATCAGGAGATGATTCCAGGATACTTTAGGAGTGAGCCAGGCTGTGAATCTGCTGGAGCTGCACCTCTCACTGTCCTCTGGGCTGCTTTTCTGTACTGATCTTTCTCCCTGCATCCAGGATTTCAATGGCATACCTGTGCATCAGACAAAACTGCTGTTCTTCCACTTCCCTTTGGCACATAAACCCTTCATGCCAACCCCAAACCCACAACCCAGGCTGACTTTACTGAAATAAATACCTGATTCTACCTGGGTATCAAGCACTTACATTGTGTTGACAGTTTAGACACTGGTGAGCGGGATAAAGGACTAAACTCCTGTCTCAGTTTTCCCTTGAAATTGTTTAAATTATGATGAAGCTGTTTTTAAAACCAGACACTTTCCTGTGTGTCTTACACAGCATAATACAATCTCTTTCAAAAAGAGATTATTCTTGTTTTTCTTAATCTGCACTCCTAAATGAAGTCCTCTTGCAGTTAACTCTATTTTAAATTCTTTTTCTAATGCACCATAGGATTCATCTGTGTGTGAACACTGTTTCAATTTAACCATTCACAATTTGATTTAGTTGAATGCAACCTTGCTTTATTTCAATTTATCTTGTTACAGTTCCAGCTAATGGGGAATTGACTGTAGTTCTGGCTCAGCTGCACAGAAGCAAACAGCTGTAGAGATTTAAGATGCTCCTGCTCTCCAGCTGCTCATTCTGTCCCTCTGCCAGATCATGACTGTCCCTGGAAATCTGGCAAAGTGGGTCTGTCCTACAGCCCTGAGCACTGTAGCTGACATTTGTCCTGATGCAAAGACATCCTCACACATTTTCTCTCTTTAATCTACTGAAGATGCCACAACCTTCAGAGAAGGGGCACAACAGAGCATGGACATTGCCACATTTGAAGGTGACTTTCCCCTGCTCACCTCCTGCTGAACACACTGGGTCACGTGGAGAAACTGCCCTTTCACTGCCAAGAGAAAAATATCCTGCACTGCCATGTCCCAAAGGTTTTCAAGTATTTTGCGTAATTAATAGATTTATTGCATGCACTGGTCTGCTTGAATTTCTTTATGTCATGGAAATTCCATGGATTTTGAAGAACCCTGTAGGTCTCTTCCAGCTCAGGATATTGTGTGATTCTGTGACCTGCCAGGTTTGTTTCACAGAACCATACATAGAATTAGAGCACAGTTGGGTTGGAAGGGATCTAAAAAATCATCCTGTCACAGGCAGGGACACCTTCCACTTTCCCAGATTGTTCCAGGCCATGTCCAGCCTGGCTTTGAACACTTCCAGGATGGGGCAGCCACAGCTTCTCTAGGCACCCTGTGCCAGGGCCTCACCACCCTCACAGGCAAGAATTCCTTCCCAATATCCCATCTCACCCTGCCCTCTGGCAGTGGGAAGCCATTCTCCTTGTCCTGTCCCTCCAGGCCCTTGTCCCAAATCCTTCTCCAGCTCTCCTGCAACCCCTTTAGGCACTGGAAGGGGGCTCTGAGCTCTCCCTGGAGCCTTCTCTTCTCCAGGTGAACACCCCCAGCTCTCCCAGCCTGGCTCCAGAGCAGAGGGGCTCCAGCCCTTGGAACAGCTCCGTGGTCCCCTGTGGACTCACTCCAGCAGCTCCACGTCCTTCTACTGTTGCACCAAGGGCTGGAGGCAGCTCTGCAGGTGGGATCTCGCCTGAGCAGGGCAAAGGGGGTCTTTTCAAAGTGACAGTAGTCAAACATTCAATAAGGCGTCATTAAATGATTTCCTTTTCAAGTTTCCAAACAGGATTCGTCTGTGTGCTCTCCTGGGAAGGGAGGGCAGGGCAGTGGAGCTCCTCCATCCCTAGGCAGCTGCTTTTCAGAGCTGACCTTTAAAACAGAGCAAAGCAAGAGGGTTTCTACCTCCATCACAGGTCAAGTCCAGGACTGGTTTGCATTTCTGTGTGCTTCCTTGTTTCCTTGCTCAAGATAGAAATCCAGAACATGCTGGCAGGGGGAAAAGTTTTAGAATAGTCTGCCTGCCCTTCACAAATTTTCATGTTTGATGAAGTATTTTTATAAAATGAATGTGTATCTTTCCCAAGTTGCCACTTTGCTGTCAGATCTCCCAAAAGACTATTCATGGCATAGTACAGGTGATAGCTCATGCATGCCAAGTGTGTTCTCCAAAATCATCCTCCCACCAACATTTCAGGGCTCATGATGTCATAGAAACTACCTAAACTTCCACCCAGCCAGATCTGCCTGGGAGCCCATCTGTCACAACTCCATCTAAAATTATACGAGTGGCTCTTTAGAGAAAACAACACTGAATGTGAGAGGTTGTATCATTTAACAATCTCATTTTTTAATACATACATCAACAGTTTGGGCAAAGTCATGGGGAAAGTGGAACAGAAGTTCTAAAATGCCTAAATATTTTCACATTGATTCTCACAATAGGTAACTCCTGTGCAATACACCCAATCACCGTGGTTACACATGCTGTTAACCACTCCCTACCAAAACCTCCTGATGCTACAGGAGAATTCAGGTTTTATTTGATTCTATTTCCATGTATTTATCTTTTTCCCTTAGAACTCAAAGGTTATTTCATACCCTTCAAAACACCTTCAAGTAATTACAGGCATCTGACTGCACTGGGGCCCCAGCATCCCTCTCTGAGGGTTATTATTCTTTAGGTTTTGCAAAATTATTTATTGCCTGGAGTTTTTCTTAACTGATTAGCTGACAAAACTATATTGTGCCGAAAAAAAAAAAATCCTATTTCTGTTTTCACTTATTTGCTTTTAAAATAAAATACATTAAACTTTAATAAAGGTGTTTATTACTGCAATTCTACTCTTAAAAGTCCCAAAGGTAAACCAAAAATCCTTTAGAAGAATCTCAAAATCTCTAATGTTTTATATTCAGACCCTGCAGGTTTGCTTATGTTAATTGCAGAAGGTTTTGGGGGTTTTGGGTGAATAAATGTTTATTTTTTAAAAAAAAAAAGGTTTTTAAGACAGTAGCATTTTGTGATGATAAGAGGAAGAAATGTTGATCTTATATATCCCCACCTCAGGAATAAATAGTGCTGTTGCAAGGACTTTTTTCCGGCCTTTCTCTCATTGCATGGTTTATTAACTGACATAAAATTAATCTCTCCAGTACTTTCCTGTTGACATTAGACTAAGATTCAGGAGACTTTCTTTTCTTGCTTTTATCCACCTTCTAGACAAGAAAGACTTCTGGTAGTAGCCAAAATACCTAATGAAAAGCTCTTCGCTTGGTTAGTTGTGGCACCTCAGCATAAGGTAAAATACCATATTCTGTGTTTCTGAATTGAATAAAAGCCCAGCACAACATCTGAGCTGGGGTGGAACAAAGCCGGAACATCCAGACAGTGAAACACACTGGGATACAAAGGTGCAGATCTTTTGCTTGGGTGCATAAATCCTGTTTCTTAAACTGCCTGACTCATACCCAACGAAGAACCCTTTGGTAAGGTCCATCTGCATAATCCCAAGTTATACAGAAAGGAGCTTGGAGAAGAAAAAAGCCAAATACACTTTTTACAATGTAAGAGGAACCAGTGTTATTCTTGCATTAATTTACAACGGCACTCTTATTATGATGGGTGAATTACTTAACAACCCAGGTAAAAATGATAAAATGTTAAGGATATTATGTAGTGCAGGTGTCTGAATAGATCTGTATCTATATATATGTATATATCTATATATATCTGTATGTATCTATATATATGTGTGTACATCTATATATATGTCTGTATATATCTATATATATATATGTGCATATAGATATATATAGATATGTAAAGAAGTGTGAAATCATGCTGAAAACTCAGGTTTCCAAACAATGTTTCACCATACATTCCTCCTGTAGTGTCTAAAAAAATATAAAGCAAAGCCCTAGAGATATGTTCGGAATAATTTGAGTTTAATATCACCAAAAGGTGAAGAAATTATCTGATTTCTTCACACGTCCATGTCTGCAGATTCACCCTGCAAGAACACCGTTCCACCCCTCCTTTGCCCATGTACCCCTTTTCCTGGTGCTTTTCCCCACTTGCAGGAATCAGAGCTGTGGATGGATTGCCAGCAGTCCCAGGGAGGGAGGGAGGCTGCCCATGCCCCTCTACCACAACAGGCTAAATGGGCTCTCAGGTAAAAGGAAAATGGAAACTGTTTATGAACACCACGACAGCACACCACGGAGAAAAGCAAGTTCTGTTAAGCTTTATATAAACCAGAGGAGTGAATTGAAAATTTAACATGAAAGGCAATTTCCCAAGAAAACTGAAACAATTCTGTGAGTGGCTGGAGGGAGGAAATAGTCTGCTTAGTGAATTAAAAGACTGACAAATATTTCTTAGGAGTCTGAAGATGGACAGCAGTAGATATATGCTTGGTGCTGTTCAAAGGAGTCAGTTCTTTCCAAACTAGTAAATATGACAATCAGATATTAGGTTAGAGACTTTATTTGCCTTGTAACTACTTTGAGTGGTTACATAAAAACTTTTCCTACAGCACGGAAGTATTCTGATATTGAAGCCCAAACCTCATCCCAGTTCCCTTTCTGTCCTGATCTGCCATCACTGAGTTTCTTCCCTCTTCAACTGGATGTAGAGGAGAGGGGGAAAGAAACCACAAGGAAGGAGGATGGTCTCTTAAGCATCTCTCCACAACTCATCTTCCCACCCGCACTCCTGAAACAGTGAAAACTTCCACAGAATTAAGGAGTCTTTTCTTCCTTTTGTCAAAGGAGGCAGAATCTGACCTGCAAAGCACTTAATTATGGCATTTAATAATCTGGTTTTCCTGAATGCAGAGAGAAAGCAGATTAGACACCAATGTTTTTAACCTTGATTATGAAGGGAAAAATATAAATGAACTCAAAATGATAAATTCTGATTGAGGGAGAAATAAACATTACAAATCAGGTCTTCCAATGTTTTGGTGCAGCATTTCAGCCATCTGCAAACAACCTCATAGCCTCACACTAATCTGACTTTCTAACTCACTGCAGGTTGACATCCATTGATGTCAGACTTTAAAAATGCTTCAATCAAGATCTCTATAATCCTCATAACTAAAATGTCTTTGTTCTGTTTTATGATCAAACATTTCTGAAAACAGAGCCACCAGTCCCAGCAAGCACTCAGGATGCTCAGAGGTGAGTTAAGGCACAATAAAAAGCTCAGTAATCTCCCAAATCTCCTCAGAGAACACGTCTGTTTATCACTGTGCCTGCAGACTCTTACACTGCAAATATAACTGGCAACCATTTCTAGCAGACATGAATATCATTTGAAAAGTTTAAAGATGCACAGAAAAAGCAATCAACAGCCTCAATAAGAAATCTCAGGAAAAAAGGAAAATGATTTGGTAAACATGAATGATTGATAAGTCCTTCAGTGGAAAAAAAAGGTGGAAATCAAAAAGCAATGACCTTTTGTATCCATCCTTCCAGTAGCAGGTTTTAGAAACTTTTGTACTGCCCATAAAATTAGCTAGAAGATAAATCTCACTATGATTTGCTCTTTATAAGTCCAAAGCCACTGTTCTGAATTCTCATTGTATAATTACTTCAATATAGATAAAGCATGAGTCATCTGTTCTACTCTAACCTTTGCATTTAAATTTGAATTTTATTCCTGCTTATCTTTTTTCCTAAATTGATATTACTGTCTACTATGTTTATTAAAAACAACTTAAAGCCACAGTGCATGTCAAACTCTGCACTGAGGCACCATTTGTTGTGTTATTTTAATTAACATGTCTCAGGGAGATTACAATTCTAATCATTTCTATTAAACTATGTCAAAGTTTTCTTACTCTTATGTGTTGGATTTTGTTTCCTGTTTCAAATTATGCCTTAATACCCAGGAGGCTTTTAGTAAATGTTCTGCACACTCAGGTATGAAACTTAGAGGCACTGTCATGTTTCTCTGGTAACAGCAGAACCACAGCTGATTAGGCAGTGTCCTTAGCAGGTTCCCAAATTTGCCCCCTCTGGATCTCTTCCTCCTTTCCCACACTCCCAGCGAGACAAAATTCCCCAAACCTAGGAAACACATTCCTAGAATGAGATCAGTCAGAATCCCCTTCTCTCATTAATAAGCAGGTCCTGGGGCAGGACTGTAGCTGAAGGGAAATGAAAAAGAAAGCCTGCCACATCCACATTGCGCTGAGAAGAGTTTAAGGTTAAATACTTGGTTGTCTCCACACGTTTGCCCAAGACTGACCACAAGCCTCCTAAGGCACACTGGGGTAGCCAGGGGGATCTCAGTGTATTTGCATGGCTGCAGGGTGAGCTTCTATGTACAAAGAAAAGGTTTAGTTCATACCTTGTTTGGGTGAACTTCTTACAAGGTTTGGCCCCAGGTATCCAATGGTGACTCTAGGCCACTGAAACAGGAAGAAAAGACTCCCCTCTTTAGAGTTAAGGGGGTTGTAGTTACTTTTAAAGGTTCCCTTTTTAACCCTCTTCCTTCCTTTTCAGTGACCCAGCCATGGCACCTGTTTTTCCTCAGCCACTATGGAACTGCAGAGTGACACTTCCTGCTAATCTGAATAAACAACAGCACAGCACTTACACACCATTTTGCATGGGATTCCCTTCCTTTTTAAGGACTCTTTTCTGTGACTGATGGACAGGAGCTGACTGGAAGGCTCGGCGCCCATCAGAGCTGTCAGGGTGCCCTGCAGGGAGCTGACTCTAGAGAAGGTTTTGCAGATCTTGCAGAGAGAGCAAAGACATGCCAGTCTCAAAGACTCCCATACACCACACTGAGACACTGCAATACCCTTTTTTGTAATGGCCCTTTTCTTAATTAAAGGATGACTGGTCCATTTACTACCATCAATATACTTTTAGTTTCAAAGACTAGAAGAGTCTGTCAGCTCTTAGTTTTTGGACAGCAGGATGTACTGACATGTACAACTTCACTACTGCCAATAAAATTCATCACCGCTGTCTACCTGTTCCTTTGGAAATCCAAACAAAATTAATTGACTCTGGATTGCCTTCTTTCTCTACCTTATATAAAAAAATATTTAAGATAAAGGTTTGGTACTACAGTCAGTCTTAAGAGACATATCATGTAACTAATCTGCCACTATGGAAAAGCAGACCTTTCTCTGCAGATTTTAATTTGGGTCTTGATTATAGGTAAATATCAGGATCTTTGAATGGAAGAGACTGAAGTCTAACCTATGAGAAAAAGAAATCATGAAGTCTCTCCACAAAGCTCAAGTGCTTTACCTCTGCTTTTGTTCCACAATGCAAGACTGCAAGAAAAAATCAATTATTGTGTCTCTATCTGTATCCTTCAAACATGTTTAACAAACTCCTTTAACTCTACTCATCTCATCTTTTCCTTCTTACTTAAAAGCATGGTGTATGTCTACCATCTTAACCACTTCTCACAATTCTTCGCTCAAAGTCCTACAACCCTTTTTCTACTGTTAGTTGAATTTTCTCATATATTTTGATCCAAATTACCTGAGTCCCACCATAATTTTCAGGATGTTAGATAAGCTTTCATACTTACCTGGCAATGCCGTAACTCTTTGCACAGCTCTCTATACCATAGTGGGTCTAACCTGCAGAAATCAGCAGCAGGGAACTCCCTGAGGTTCACCTGAAGGAGGATGTCACTTTATTTTGCAGTTTATAACACACCCATAGATTTTTTTCCACTCAATTTCTCTAAACTGTTTTTTGTTTTTCTTGAGATTTGAATGAGGTTTGTCCCTTTCTCCCTTCTGGTGGAAAAAAAAAGTGGTTTGGATTTTAGAGTCACACAGTGCATGTTCAGAATGCCTATTTTGAATATAGAGCCCAGCCAGGAAGGTGGAGTTGCAGGAGCTCTTTAGCCTAAAAACTTACAAGTAAACACAAAAATTCAGCTCAAATCCACTAGCTTTTCTTCAGCTGATACTCCTTTAACATTCACATTTGTTCATACACCACTCCAGTCCCTGAGCAAGATACTTTCAAGCACCACTCAAACTTGGGAGGCTTTCCTAAGTGCAAGGCTCTGTTTCACCCCCTCTACTTAAACCCCTCAACACCAACAGGAGAAAAAGAGAAAAAAGAGGTTCCTGTGTGGTTACACATCCTGTAGATCCATGCTGGTCCTGTTAGAAATTGCAGTCTCTCTGGCTCAATGTGCACAGAGTTAGAGTGATTGCTGAGCCCAAGTATTTCCCATCCCCAGCTGCTGAGGTTTCCTATAAACCCACTGAACCAGCGTGTTCTCAGTCTGTGTTAAAGAGCTGAAGTGACACCAAACTGGGGTGGAGGAAGGGCTTCCCCTCCCCTCAGACCCTTCCAAAACCCTAAGGAGACCACGACCCAAAGTCTTGGACATCCTGAAGCCAGTTGATGCCAGAAAGATTGGAGAGAGTGCTTGGAATGATGCCACAGAAGGAAGATTTCTGGTCAGCCGAGAGGCACATCTTTACCATCCTTCTTTGCCTCAAGCCCCACTGCACCAAAGTAGCCAAGCAGAAAGGACAACAGGCACAAAACCAGACAAAATGGTTTTATTGTCTGAAACTCACCACACCCCCTGGCCTCGCTTTTGTCTACCTGGCACAGGAGGGTACTCGAGCAAGAGGAAGCAGATAAATGCGCCCTGAGATCTGTCCTGGAAACTGGGTTGTACAAATAACATTTAAGAGTTCCTAACATCCCTTTCAGACCCTTGTGGGGGAGTATTTCTCAGGTGAAGAGCTCTCCTCTCCCTAAATTAGACTCTGGATTTAGAAACACACCCTATCTCCTACCTCACCATTGGAACTCCTGAGCACAACTTGGCCAAAAGCCCACAGAGTGAAGGAGTATGCAAGGCACTTCATGGAATTGTGACAGCTTTCCCAGAATAACCTCTTCATTAATTGGGGAGAGACAGAATTAGTTTTTCTAAGAGCTGAACTGTCCCAGTTTTAGCCCAGATTTTGCTAAAACATAGTGTAAAGAAAGAGCTCACCTTTTACCACCACCTAATCTTGCATTTCAGAAGAGGTTAAAGTAGAAAAAAGAAGAGAGGAAAAAAAAGAAAAACACAAAAGCCCCCAAACCAACAAAAAAACAAAAAGCAGCTTTCAATTCCAAGCATTCAAGACAAAACCCAAAGGAGACATACAGCAAACACTGCAAAGGCTTCTGTTTAAAATCCATCTCCAGGAGAGCTGAAGGGGGACAGAGGAGAGGGAAAAGCTGAGGAAGAATTCCCCCAGAAAAGGCGAACTCTTTTCTGTCCTTATCCCTCAGTTTCACCTTCAGTGAATTTGCCCACATAGTCTTTACCAAATCTCGGAAAGTGGTGGGACTGTAACACAGTGGGACTCCTAAGTAAGAAAAATATTTTGATTTTTTTTGTGTGTCACTACTGATCCTGAAGGAGTTTCCAGATTGATGGCTCTGACCTGCACCCAAAAGGTACATATAGATTTTGGCACCATTTCAGTACCAAATTCTTGCAAAGGAGAGTTAGAACACTCTGCTAACAGTGGCAGAGTTTGGCAGAGCCCTGCAATTAATGTCTTGTTGCTTTTCCTTTTTGTCAAAGTAGTCAAAATAATGTCATATGAAATGATTTATTTTTGTTTGTTTGGCAGCTCTCCAGCATTTCAATAGCAGGGAGGCTGCTGTGCTCAGTGTTGATTTGTCCCAGCACATTATATTTGTACAATTTCAACCCTGTAGTACAGAGCCAGGCAAGGGAATAACACAAAGTTTTTTAATATTCTGCCTCTGCAACAAGCCAACAACCCAGAAGAGTGTATTTCAATTTTTGCCTGGGGATTAACATACAAATGTTCTGAAAATTAGGGATATAATTATGCGAAGTCAATTACAATTTTCAATTACTTATTTCCTAAGGCTTTATGCTCAGCAATGTTGGACATTCTGGGCTTGTAGCTCCTCTCAGTCCTGCATATCATCTACCAACAAAGAAACACCGCAGCCAAATGACTCAAAATAAAAGGGTTTTTAAGTATCTTGCAGGTAAGCAAAAGTGAACAGAGTTGTGTCTCAGCTTCACAAAGTATTTAGAGCAGTCACAGGGCTCCTGACTACTCGAAGCTTTTGTTATGCTGGTGACAGTAACAGAGAGCTGAGGACACAGATGTGTCCTTAATTACAATACAAAATAAAGTAACTGATTAATAAAATCAATATGTGTGGATGTGTGTGAGCCTTTCTCAAATCTTATTCACAGTTTATAAGTAATAAGTGAGAGTCAATTAACTGCACTGAATGATGCCACAGAAGCCCATAAATTCTTTTTACTGTATTGAGTTACAGCTTTGCATACTAATGGATCATATTCATTTCACTTTTTTCCCTAAAAGTTTCCTCTGCAATGTGGTAATTACATAAATTGCAGCTTTTTTTTTTTTTTTTTTTTTTTTTTTTTTTTTAGTGGCTGTTGGAAAAAAGTAGTTATGAATTTAAAAGAATCATTGTCTCCTTGCTTTTAGGAGAATCTCACATCTGTAACACCCCTGCCTCACTTGTTCAGAGGCAGCACTATTGGGAATTATCTGCCATTTCCAACACTGGAAGAGACAATTCCAATATTTTGCAGAATTAGGAGAGTCAAAAATAGAGACAAACTACGCCAAGGGAAAGGTGACAGTGGATGGGGAAGGGATCCTCAGATAAAGCATCGAGTCTGTTCAGGGCATTTTAAGATAACTGAAAACTTCTTGGAGAATGGACAAAGGGGAACCGCAAGCACCTTGAAGAGATATGGGGAACACCCTGTGAGAGAAGATTCTTTGTTTATTCTTCAAAATAATTTAGAGAAAAGATGGATAGTTACCCATTAAGTACTGCATGAGTAATGCCAGTCTCAAGAGGACCTCAGCAGGCTGGAAGAACAACTTTTGGGGAGGAATTCTATTGTATTCTGCAGTTCAGTGAGTAGAAGGGACAGGTCATTTTTTAGGTGTCTTGTAGGTGATTCTATGGCTCTTTAAAAAGATGATTAAAAGGTAAATCTGAACTGAAGGAAGCCTTAAACTATTTCATCTGGATTTTTAACTTCCGTGACAGCAAATCAGCTTTCACTACTAGGTTACACAACACAGAGTTTCCTATCTATTTGTTACATGACTACAAACAGCAAAGAAGTATTTAAATTATGCATGGCTACAAGAATTGTCATGTTTCTCAAGCAAATTACTGAATACCCTTAGAAAATCTCTTGAATATCTCTATGTACTAATGACCAAGCTCATTGCTAGTGTTATTCCTGCTATTCACCCATTACAGGCCAGTTTTGAAACTAAAGCGTGCTTGATAAAATGAGATTTTCATCAGTTACCTACTGCCAGCTAGCAAAGCAGAAAATAGAGAAAATGGCCATTTCTATTTCATATTGCTTAATATCCATCACTTTAATGGAAATGAGATAAAGTAGATAATGGCAGTAAGAATTGTATTAGCAGCACAGACATATATTACATATTTCTCAGAGGTACCATTGTTGTAGCATTTACATTGTTAATATTAAAATGTCTCGAGCAGCACAATCCAATGTAACCAATATTATAAATATTACCTTTAATATAAAAGAGTTGAATGAGCTTTTAACCTTGAATTTGATACAGTGTTGAAAATAACTTTTATACTTACATGACCTAGCTGCTTGTGAATACGTAAGTACTTTCCCCCTCAAATAAATCTTTCTCCAAAGCAAAACTTCCTTGCACTATTCTTAGCTGTAATTTCCACTGCACATTAAGTGATCATAGACCTTTTCTGTACTTCTTTTAAGTGTAACTCAGAGGCAGAAATGTCAATTAAGATGAGGCTTTTGAAGCTAATGTTAAATACAGATAAAGACTGTAACTAATGTTCCATTTTGCAGATATTTCATTAAGGGAGAGTGTACAGGAAGGTTATCCCCATGTTCATATATCCTGAGTCCAAGTAGAGTTGTGGTTTAAAATGGTTTTTGGAACACAATATTTAAAAAAACCCAAAAAAACCAAAAACAAAACAGAACAAAACAAACCAAACAAAACAAAACAAAATTTAAAAAACCAAAACACAAAAAAACCCAACAAACAAACAAACAAACAAACGAAACCAAGCAATAGGGTCAGGAATGAGGCAAAAATGGGAAGTCTGAGCACAAGCTAGTAATGTCAGGTTTAGGACAAAGGCAATTGTTGGCTCCTGTCTGGAGGATGCTGCAGCATGTCCAAGGAAGAAATGGCAAGGCAGCGCCTGGGCAAGGGAGAAACTGAAAAATCAGATGAGACTAAGAAGATAGTACAATCACACATCCACGCTGGCAGGCAGGAAATTTGATTATGCAGAAAAAAATTGGACAGAATCTAAAATACAAATCTGAACACCTCTCACTGTGAAGAGCTGAATAACCACGAGGTTTAAATATATGGCATAGGTTAGAAACGAAGAGTGTGAAGCTCAGCTGCTTAATCTAGGGACCACTGGCAAGAATTTGTTGTAAATTAGGCAATCATCAGGTGCAAATGGTACTGGAGGGAAGACCTATTATTCTAAATAAGTATAATCTACCTGCGAATAAGGCAAGTGCAATACCAGCAGTGTCGGGCAAGCACAGAGAGGAAATATTGACGAGACTGAGTAAGGCGGTGAGTTTTCATCTGGAACACTTCTTGTCATTTATGTTCAAAAAGAAGGAATCTAAATGAGCAAAGCAGAAGAAAAGGAGTTAGGAGGGCTGCAAAAAGAAGCTAAAAAAGCTGGGATTGTGCAGTTGTAGCAAAAGGAAGGCTGTGAAGAGACATTGTAAGACTGCTTTGCTGAAAGATACAATGAAATGGAATGGTACAGACTAAGATTTAAGATGAATGACATGGTTGGCAGAAAATTAATAAAGTGAGAATTGACTAGGAATAAATACAATCCCAAAAATACAAAATTTCTGACAGTAACAAGACCGGGGTTCTGAAGCAGCCCATCATTAAGTGTTGGGACAAAAATAACCCTTAATTTTAATGACAATCTTCATGGATTCGGAAGCAGGATTAAAAGACATGTCTGCAATACTGAGGGTCTGCTGGTAAGAAATATAAGAGGCTTCCTTTGGGCTTTATTTCTTCTCTCATGAATAGATGTTTAAGGACACATCAATTGATTCCCAGTGTGGGGTTTCACTCCCCAAGCTGAGGCACAAACTCCCATCTCTACCCTGCACAAGGAACAATAGGAAGTCCACTATTAGAAACACAAGTACTGTTTTATTTTTCATAAAATAATGGAGTGATACTACAACCAGGAGAAGAAAAATACTCAACTTCAGACCTCCCAAGAATGACATTAAAAAGTTAAGCAGCATTTAGTCTTCTTTAAGGTGTCATTTCTGCTCAGCGTAACTCTAAGACACTTAATGCAGACGGATGGGCTGAGCAGACTCTGCAAAGACAAGGTTTCCTTCTTTACATCCAATCTAAAAGCTTTTAAAATCTCTCTGTCAGGAACAATTTGACTGCATATCAATTGCATCCCCCTACTACTTCCAAACTTATAATGAGAGAGGATCACAGGGAAGAAAAAGCACATTTTGATAAGTGACAGTGAAATGAAACATTGTCAATCTGATGGGCTGCAAAGCTGGGACTGCACATTAACCTCACTTCGCTCATTAAAGCTCTCATCCAATTAAAACAGCAGCTGGGCTGGGTCTGAGTGCTGCCACACTTCGGTGCTGCCAGCAAGTTCATTTGTGGTGTTCCTCTGTTGGCCTCAAGAAGAACAGGCCCCGGGACAGCCAAGATTTTCACAGCTTGCAATACAGATCAACTCATAAAATAAAATTTGCCTCTCTTCACCCTTGATATAGAGGATGTGCAGTGCCTGTATGTAAAAAACAAGTCAAACATTTTCCTGGTATTTTCCTGATTTATATGCAGTCTGAGGTTTCACACAATTCCTAAAGCACAGGATTTCGATGGATAAAATCACGCTGCTCTAAAAAGGAAAGATCTGGAATAGGACGTACTTCTTTCTTATATTAAAGAGGAAGGCAAACAAAGTTCATAATTTATCCTGGCATTCTTAAAAGAACAAAAAAAAAATCAGTTTTATCCACAAAAACATAAATTTATCAACATACTAAAAGGAGAATAATTGAATCATCTTCCATATATATCTATAGGAACAATCAAACTGATCCCCAGGGTGAGAGCCACCATTTCCCAAATGCCTCTATTCTATGTGTCAGTAAAATTAAAATTCTCCTCACATCATCTCCATTTAGCTCATAGTTTTCATAATGGCTCTAATAAATTGCAATAATACTGGATATTCTCAAAGAACAAACTCGTGGCTTTATTCTCGTTTCATAATACAGCCTAAGCAAAAGCAAAAATAAAATAAAATAAATGCCAGACATACAGGGAAGCCTGGGAGCAGCTCCATTAAAGTCAATAGTTATACATAAAAATACATAGAACGGGGAAAGAAGAAGAACAAATGTCTTTAGATAATGTATGAGAGTCACAGTATGAACCCTCAGCAGAGATTCATCTACAAAGAGAAGTTAGTCAGGAGAACTGATTTTTAACTTGCCATTTCAAGCTGAAGGGGGAAAGAATAAAAATTTCAGAGCAGCAGCATTGCCTGAAGAACTCTTTTGTGCTTAAACAGTAAGTCCTGAACAATTTCAAAGCTCAAAGTACGAAAATTAGCATCACAATCCATTGCTTTTACTGCTTTCCTTTGTGGTTGGAGTTTGTTATTTAGCAGGACCATCAATCTGGCATCTTCAGTGACCAAAGCATTGCTTTAAAAAAATAAGTCTTATTAACCAAAGTATATGCATTATTTTCAGAAGCTTTAAAATGTGATATTTTTTCATGATTTAACAAATTGTAAGCATCTCTGATTTTCACCCCTGAATCAACTCAATTTAGCTGGAAGGAGGGGAAAAAAAGAAAAAAGGTTTCTTTTGTCAAGACTTTATAACAAGTTTTATTTTAAAGAGAGGCTTTATGGAAATTTCGTGGTTTAACCCCAGCCTGTAACAAAGTACCATGGGTCTGCTCACTCACTGCCCTGCCCCACAGGCATGGGGAGAAGGATTCCAAGAATGGAAAACCCAAGGGTTGGGATGAGAACAGATGAAGAACTGAAATAAAATATTATTATTGTTACTATTATTATTGTTACTGTTATTGATACTACTAATAATAATTGATGGTGATGGTGATGATGATGATGATTATGATGACGAAGAAAAGAGAGAGGCACAAACCCCAAGAAACACAAGTGATGCTCAGTGCAATTGCTCAACACCCACTGACCAGTGCCCAGCCTGTCCCTGAGCAGAGATCAGCCCCTCCCAGCACACTCCCCCAGTTTATAAACTGGGATGATATCTATGATATGGAACATCTCTCTGGCCAGCTCGGGTCAGCTGTCCTGGCCATGCTCCCCCCTGGTTTCTTTTGCTTTTCCAAAGCCTTGGAGCAATGCAATTTTTTCTTTTT
>VZRS01006895.1:461373-500795 GCA_013398055.1 Ifrita kowaldi
TTTTGTCTGGAGAAAAGCCAGTTTAGCAAAGGAGCTGTTTGCTGCATTGTCTCTCCTCAGCTCCCAAGTAACTCCCCTGCACGGAAGTCCTGGACTCTTCTCTCTCCTCAATCCCCCTCTCCAGCCTCTCCCAGTTCTTACTGAGCTGACCAGTAACAGGGACATCTTCCGCCAGTAAATCCCTGCTGCAGTGGATCAGTTACACCAGATTACCCCATGCAATGTTCAAAGTGAAACTCAAGGCCCAGGTACCCAATTCCCAGTTCTGCCATTTGCCTTTGAGCGGTGCTGTGCAGATCACACCACCTTTCTGCCCTCCTGAGATACGAATACTCAATCTTTTATAAAGCAATTTGAAGTCTGCAGCTGAAATCAGATTTTTTTTTTTTTACTTTTCATTATTGACCCCTCAGATTTTCTAATTTATTTTGGGTCCACTCTTCATTCCAAGTTTGTTGGTAGAGGAGAAGGAAGCAAAACAGGTTTGGCAGCATGCTGAGTTCCAGTACTGAGCCTTTAAGGAGTATATTCAAATCCAAGGTCCAGGAAACTCAAGGAGTGGTTACATGGTGAACCCAATCAGTTTAATAAATATATTTCAGCTTTATGGTGCCACAGATGCTCATCAGAGTTGTTTGATTTTAAGTAAGATTTATTTAAATAATACATCCACTGAATCAATAAAATGCCACCTCTTGCTGCAGCTCTCACCTAGCAGTTCAAATTATTCAATAGATTTATAATGAACTTCATTGTCCCCAGCTGCTGCTGGGTTTTACATCCTTTCACACCTAATCCTCACCATCTGCACATTCAAGATTAGACATGATTCCTCGTGGACCTTGCTGCGTGCATGCATCCAGCTCAGTGGCTCAGACAAATTTCTCTCATCACTCAAACCACATCCCGTGCACCCACAATTACTTCACAGCATTACAGAGAGGCTCACTGGAGTCACAGAAATACATTCCTATTACTTGGCAATTATTCAGCACCTGGGAGGATTATACTTTTAAATTGCTCGTAGATTGTTAGCACACAGATGCTACAGGTTTTCAGGTATTTTAAAAATGAGTAACTAAGGTTAGTGTCTGTTTATCACATACTAACACAGGGCCTGTCTTATTACACTGGTTTGAGAATTTAAAATAGGAGCCTGTTCAAAACAATCTGCGTACAAAGTGTATAAAGTACCTTCTAAAGGTCAGTCCTAAAATGCTCATTATGGTTTTGGCATTTCAGATTCTTTTTGCAATCATTCAAAATCTTATTCCTAGAGCTATTTGAGCAGAAAAACACACAATGCAGCTGCACAGCTCCAAATACTTCAGCCAGTATGTGCTGTATCATTCACCCTTCCCATCATTCAAAGATACTTCCACAGCTTTCATTAACATTGCAAAGTTAGCAGCAACATTCTTGGCTTCAAGGCCTTTGAAGTCACCGTTATCTCTGGCTGCAAAATCAAACATTAAGTTGAAATATCAGCTGTTAAATGCATTAAATGTTGCTGCATTAGTTGTTGTTTTGGGGGAGTTTAAGTTATTTTTCTGAGGAAGAGATCCTAACATCCTTTTTCATGTGAGAATTAAAGCCTGAAGGATGCAGGCCAGCATCACCACCCACGTGATCTACATGACAGCCCAGTTATGGAGCTACTTTGGTACACAGCAATTTAAGAAAGAGAAACCTGGGGTTACCAAATCAGTGTGTGTTTGGGTTTTATTGAACATGTGTAATTCAACTTAAGAGAACAGGAAATGATGGTGACACTGCTCCAAACCAAGGGAGAGACATAAATTTAGATGACCAGCACAGAGCCACTGTAACTGAGTCTGACAGCATCCTTTTAACTTACAGCATCTGTACAGCCTGTAAATCATGGCATGCTCCACATCCCAGATGCTTTGGACTGGGAAAAGGGTTTTACAAGGGACCAAATTCATTCCATGCATGTGGATCTGAGGAATGAAAAAAATCCTGATTCCTCTGTTTAGATATTCCTTTAGTTCTTCGGTCGTTGCTATCATTTATTTCTGCTTCACCAGAGTCCAAGGTGTGTCTTGGACGGGGACTTATAATGTAGCCTGAGTCTTAAGAACAAGCTACTATTTAAATTAGAAATTAAATAATGCTAAAAAAAAAGCCTATGGGAGTTGTCCCAATCATGATGTAAAAAGAGCAATATTTTAATTTAATATAACAACTCACTTCCTCTCTAGAAATTCTGGCTCTTGAAGAAGTTTCAATCTATGGAACAGAAATACCAATTTTGTCCTAATGTATTTTCCTTGCTACTTTCATAACAATGAATAGTTTTAAACAAGAGAGAAAAAAAAGTTGTAATTTGTGTCCTGGAAAAACACCTCTATTTTTGGAAAAGCAATGAGCATGATTATCTTCCATTGAAGCACAAGAATAATAGGTATTAATGATGGCACTTCTGCTAATTTCATAACCCATTCTCCCAGCTGAATGAAGCAGGCTTTATTCAGTGAGCCTCAATGAATTCAAACATTTGAACACCACAAGGTGTTCAGCACCATACAGCACATCCTAACAGTGCAAATACTGTATTTTAGCTCAGTGCTAGATAATGGATTAGCTGTACTGGCAGTCCTCAGCAGCAAATACTCTTTAAAACAAAATTAGCCTTTAGGAAGGGTATTTCAAAACAATCAGTGAACCCTGACAGCTTGGGGAAATACAATGCAAAGTCTGCAATAATATATCCTGCAACTGCATTTTGTTGCCTTCAGTGATTTTTCCATGGATCTCCTATCCCCTAATTTTAGAAAACAATTGTCTCACTCATCAGTTTCTTGAATATAAAAGAGCCATTCCTAGGAAGATGAAATATTGATGTCACCCCCTCATGTATCAGACAGAGTTGCTCTGTCTTAGGAGTAACCATAAGAGCGTTGGCACAAAATTCCTGGTTCATAGACCTGAAATTTAACAGGAATTGTTGTAACAGATGAGACTCTTACTATTCTTTGACCTGTACAAAATGGGTCAGTTTGTGATCTTTTCCAAAGCCAAGGTGCATCTGTTCAGTACGTGGTACTGCAACATTGACGTGCAGTCACCTGGAGCTGCAGTGCTCCACTCGCATCCCAGCTGGGCAAAACTTTCCGCCAACCTCAGTCCTGGATTCCTGCCAGCCACGTTGGAAACTGGCTCTTGAAATGTATCTGCACTTGGGAAGATAGGGCCACTGTTTTCACACACATGGATCTGCTGAATGCCAAGGAACGGTTCTTGAAACAACGAGAAAAAAATACCTTGGCATAACTATTCCTTCAGGAGCTTCCCAAAGGCATTTGGAGATGGGAAGGGGAATTGACCTGGCTAAAGGAGGTGAAAATCTGCAGCTGATGAAGTGAATGAGACAGGCCTTCTGCTGGGATGACAGCAGACGATGGTGTAATTAAATGTTTACCATAATGAGAGGTCACAAGGGAGTGTCCATAAGCAAAATTTGTATTTCCTCCTGCCTGCTTGGCCTTGCAGCCCTTACAGAGCTCTGTTAAGAACGTGTGTGAGTTAAATGTAATTATACACACACACACTTCACCCACACGCCAGTTTTCATATGGTGACATTAACATCCCTTACAAATTAATTAACCTAACAAGACACCCATAATTAACACTTCTGAGGTTTATTATTTCTCTTTTACTATTGAGAAACAGACCCAAGGAGATTAAGTGCCTTATCTAAGTAAATGAATCTCTAAATTACAGTGGGAACACAGTCCAGGGGCCCAGATTCCCAACAAATTGACTACTTAAACATTGCAGACTTTGTGCACAGGCATTAAACAAACTGAGTTTAGTTGTCAATATATCCTTTTCTGGATGAAAAATTATTTCTGGAATTAGCTATTATCCATGTTGTGAATCTTTCCCTTAAAACTGAAATCAGTCCAACACCTCTCTGAACTTCTAATTGTGAGTGTTTGCTTTCAGACGACTTTTAGCAACACACTGTCCATTTACTTTCATTTCTGTGAGATGCAGGAACAAAGCCCCTACTAAGCCTGAAACATTACTGAAATGCTTTTACAGATTAAGAAGTACATTAGATAAATTATATTTTCTACCATATGGCTGTCTGATCAATTAAGACAGGAGTACACACAAGTTTCAAGGCATCATCTGGTTATTTTTTAACCTTCAGCTATACAAGACTTGGTAAAAAGCAACAAGATTTTAGGGAATGCTTCCTCTTCTGTATCACAAATAAACACTAATACAAGTTCTGAAACATGACCTTGAGGAGGCCTTCATTTTCAAAGGCCATTTCTAACAACCAGAGAATAAAGTATGGGAAAAAATGCTTAAAAAAAATATTTTAAGTAATGCAAGTTGCAGGAGTACCTGAAAGGACCTGAGGACCTGAAAGACCATTAGTCTAATGCAAAGTGGCAGTTCCTAATGTAAAGAAGCCGTATAACAACCTACAGTCAAATCCATTAGGAAAACGAATGACCTACTGACCTTGAATCACATTTTTTACTCTTTATTTAATTACAAAATCACTGAATAACTGCAATTTAAGATCATCTGCATCCAGTTCCTTATAAAACTTCTGTATGGGTGAGCTCTAAGGAGTCCTTGTGATGCAGACTGTCACAGAAAATGTCACTTCACCTTTGCAAGCCATTGGAACTTGAAAGAGAAGCAGACAGTTGTCTTTTCAGGCTTGAAATCCCTCATTATTGATCCATGGAACATCGACGTGTTTCATGGCTTGTTTGTTCCCTAAAAATAGTAACTAGATTGTGTTCAAGTGCCACTTTTTAAGGAAAAAACAAAACACAGCAAAGTGAGACAAGCCTCAGTGCGCAGGTAGGTCAAGACTGCCCAACTTCCACTTTGGAAAAGCCAAAATGAGAGATTCCCCAAAAGCTCCACACATCATTTGCCTCAGCTCTTTGCCAGTGCTGGGGACCTGGGAATCCTGAAACTGCAATTTGACTGAGCTCGTCTTCCTCTCTTCCCCAGTGTACAAACCTGTCCTGCCTTTCATGTCGCTCTTCCCAATCCCCCACCTTCTGCCAGGCAGGTCATGGCTCAGGGTCTCTTTAGCCCCTATCAGTATTTCTTGCAGAGAAACATGATAAAACACACAATCAATGCTTGTGCCAATCATTCCAGAAAGAAAAAGCTGAATTTATATACTAAGCAGTAATATCATCAAATTTATCTTTTGTGTGTTTTTTTTTTTCTTTTGGTGTAACTGGCCTGGTTTTTCCCTGCTACCAAAGGAGAAACAGAAGGCACTCCACAACCACTCTGCTGCTCTCTTCTTCCCCTTTTACCTTTGGTTGTGACTTCCTGCTCTGCTGGAGTTACTCTCAAACCAGCCTGGCTGGAGATGCAAACACAGAGAAACTCCAGAACAACCTCCACCAGCAATACAGGAAACAGAATCATTTAGACATGTTCCAAGTACAGCAACACCTTGTCAAACACAGCAGAAAATGAGCTGGGAATCAGCCCCCAAGACACCTGAACCAAAAAAAGATGAAAGTTGGTCAAACACTGGTTAGTTATTACAAAGAATTGAAAATGTCAGTCACACAGGAACCTGAGGACAGGTGATACCTTTTCCCACTCCTAAAAATCATAGAAAGGAAACATCCACGAAGAACAGTTGTATTTAGTGATCTCTCCAACCTTGCATTGAAAAGGAATGCCTGGAAGTGCTCTGGTCTCTCTGCTGATCTATACAGCCCCTTGGAAAGGCTCCACAACCATCTGCAGACATCAGAAGTTATCCACCACACCAGCTACCTGCTCCCCTCCTGCTCTACTTCAGAGCCAGAAAGAGACAAATGGGTTAAATGGCAAACAAAAAAAAGAGAATTAACAAACCATAAATCCTTAACTGTTTAAATAACAAAGGGCAAAGTGAACTTTAACTTAGTGCGATAGTACATTAGGAAACACTGTTACATGACATACAGAATACAAAAATTTGGTCCCTGAGGTATTACTGGCAGGTGCTTGGATTGTGCTGATGGAGGGGCCAAACCTCTTGGTCAATTTTGTCCAGAACATGGAGAGAATGAGAAAAAGCCAAACAAATGAAAATGTTAAGTGAGAGAAAAAATAACCACACTTTACCAAAAAGTAGAATAAATGTCTTTAAGGTGAATAATGATGCTTACACCAAGATCAAAAGCACAGTGAGTCACAGAACTGCAGATCCTCCTGTGCAAGAATTCATGTTGGAAACTAAACCCTTGAACTTCCCAAACAAATAAACAAACAAAAGACCCTACAAGACACATTTTTGGTTGTGGACCAAAAGAGTGTAGGAAAATATAATGGGGAAGAGGCTTTAAGTGCTGTCAGCTTTTCAAAACAACACTTCACTCCATGATCTAGAGCTTTGACACACCCTGTCTGAAAATTCAACTTACATTGACATTTTCTTCTTTCTCTCTGGTTTAGTTTAGCCATGAATCACCTGTTCTGCTGCTCCTGGGTGCAAGATGCTGTTAGCAATTTGACATCCCTGCCACTGTGCACTAAACCCATTCCAGTGCTTGCTCCTGCTGATTGCAAATGGGACACAGAGATCTATCGGTAAAAAACTATTTATTATGGGATCACAATGCATGGCTACATTTATGCCTTGATGGCCAGCAGTGCCTATCTAGCAATAAACATCTAAAGAATAAGCCACTCTGATACAGAGCATGAAAATCTGGGATGGAGAATTCCTACCTCCTAAAAAATACAGAATTGTCTCCCAGTGGATTCATAATTCTGCCAAAAAGCTGAGCAGATCTACCAGGTGATTTCAGCGTATCTAATTCTTATTTACTCATCTACTTCTGTCTGCTTGTGTTTTTAAACAACTTTGTGGATATGTGTCCCAATCCCTGTACTGTGTGCTACTTAAATAAATTCATACGAAACCTTTGCCTCAGTCTCCCAGCTCCACTCGACTGCAGCACCAACCATCAGCTCATGGCTCATCAGTGCACAGCTGTTTTCATCACCCAGGTATCACTAACGACCACCTCGCTTTGTAAGAGATCAAGGGTGGGGAAGGTACATGAAATAAATACAGCTGGAGATTTTAAAAAGCTGGCTGAGAGATATTAAAAACAGATTAAAAAAACCCCAAACAAACCAAAAACTTGACAGTTGGGTTTTTTTCTGTCTTGTGGGAAGCGGGGAGGGGGGGAAATTGGAGACAACCAAGAGACTACTAATATTATCTTGCTTATGAAGAGGAAATACACGTGTGAAACACAAGAGTTAACAGTGGCTGACTTTGCCTCTTTTTATTTCCAAATAATTCCACACTTAGAAAATTTAGGTGTGATTTTTTTTTTCCAATTTCCCCCCAACCTCTAATTAAAAGTCACACCAAAAAAACCTCTCATTCTCTGATAAATATATGGAAACTTTTAATAGTTACCAGAATAAGTGTGCTAAATATGGATACAAAATTAAATGCTAAAAGCAGAGCTATTTATCATCCTGCTTTTACTTTCCCATTCACATATCCTATATACATATATACTTTTTTTTTGGAGGGGGAGCTATATTTCAGAATTCTAACTCCCATCCTAACAAACATGGATTTTTTTTCTGAGTACAGCTCTGTGCTAAAGAGCAGGAGTGTTACACTCTATCATTCCATGATTGAGGAAGCATCACAACATTCGGGACCACAAAATTGTGACCTACACATCTGTCTAAAATAACAATATCACAGTTTTGAGGGTTGAAGGAATGCAGTTCACCACCCACATCCTTTTATACTATGACTGTTCTTAAGGAACATCATTTCCCTCTCCCAGAGGCAGCTTCCCAAGTGCTGATGGCAGAGCCCTCACACCGCAGTCACCACACGAATACCACAGCTTCACTTTCTGACATTAATAGGTTTTCTCTAACATATGATGGAGAAAATGCCTCATTTCTCCCCATCATCTCCCAAAGAGATGCTAAGTGTCTTTAGTCAGCTGTGACGACGCCACCATGTGTGACAACATTCTCACAGCTTTGAAGGGAACAGGAAAAGTTTCCATAGTCTGGAGAAATCAACAGCTTCTTGTATGCAAGGAAAACAACCTGCCAGCTAATAAGAAAAATACTTTTATTTATTTTCACATGTAGGAAACTGAGGATCAGACACGACTTCAGCAAAGTCAGGTAGGATCAAAACACAGGGCAAGCAGTAAAGTTCAACCCTGACTGCTTCAAGTCCTGTTCAACAGTCTCAACCATAATCAGCTGTTGATGCTGCTTATTCCATAGGGAACTGGGAACAAATCACCTGTAAGAAGATATTAGGACACACTGGATGTGTTAACACCTCCCATTTCTGACATTCCAGGAGATTCCATGCCTGGTGGGCCAGGCACAGTCTCAGCTGCCCAGAGGCACACGGTGAAAGCAGATTAAAAGCTGATACCAACATGAAATCACAATTACTGATTCCATGATCAATCATTACAATTACTGATTACAGAACATGACCCTACTTGGCACACACACTCCAACTCCATCCACGATGCTCCCTCTCCCCTTCACATGCCATACTCTCGAAATTCAGCAGAAACATCTTCAAATTTCAGATTCTGGAATAAGAGATTTACCTGTCACACAAGGACATGGTGGCTTCCCCAGTTCATTTAAACCCACTAAAAGGCAGGTATCACTGAGCAACCTGCTCTAGTGAAAAGTGTCCCTGCCCACGGCAGTGGGGCTGGAACGAGATGATCTTTGAAGTCACTTCCAACCCAAACCATTCAGTGATTCCATTATAATTATTTACCTATTTTCTGTTATCTCACAGCTAGAAAGAAGTGCGCTACGCTGCATAAGTGCTATAGCTACAGCTCATTCTCACATTGTCTGGTTTTATTTAGTTAAGAAATTTGCATGAAGCTTTCAGATGACACACGATACATATGTGCAGACACTTCAGTATTTTTTTTTACCCCATTCCCGCTGTTGTTTAGTGAAATGATGACATCTATCACAAAAGCAGCAACAGAGTAGACTGTTACAACTCTACTACTAAGAGGCAAAATGTGAATAAATGATCCTGAATGCAGAGATTTTTTTAACTGCTGTTTGTCTTGTGACATGGGCTTCAGGCTGCACCAGAAACCCAGGGCAGATCCCTACCAGTTACTCATCAAGCCAATTTTCTCACTAACAATAACCCATTAAAGGTCATAATGAATATCCTATAAAAGCAATTGAAGAAAACAGAAAACAGAAGAGATACATACCACAGTCAAGCCCTTTACTGTAGTACATTAAACTTGTTTTCTACTCCATAGGGTATCCACAATTTTATGTCTTTCCTCCACAATGAACTTTACAAGCAAGCTAGAGGATTTATCCTGATTTCACTCTCCATTCACACTAAGAGGACAGAAAAACCAGAGGAAGTGCTGCAGCACATTATCTTCTTACAAACAAATTCCTGGCAACTTCAGGAAGAATACAGATTCTCACAGAATTCAGTTAACCTCCTGGGTAAAACTGTATTTCTAAGTATAACTCCATGAATTTGTAGACAACAAACAGGCAGTATAATTTAGTGTCGGCTTTGAAATACACAAAAATATTTTACTGGGCCGACATAGCTCTCGGCACTAACTCTCTGAAGTACTCAGCAATTCAGAAAGGAAAAACTGAGAGCATGCTGGAATTAATTTACTCTACCACCAGAGATGGGCTCCAGCTCTATATATGGCCTATGAAGTTCAGTTTCTTTCAATTCAGACATATAATTATGTTCCATTTTTGTTAAACAGACACTGAGGAAAGGATTTTGTTGGTGGGTGCTTTTGTCCTTTTCTCATTTGTCTTGGCTCACAGGAAAACAGAGGTATTATGGGAGACATTTACAAGCTATTTTTTTCCCCCAAACAAACCTTTATTGCATAAAAATACAATGCAGCTTTTGTTTATAAGCCTTAGCAATTTGGTGGCATGAGATATGTTGAATGGATAGAAGGATATAAAGAAGCCAAGCTAAAATCTGCAGGTTTCAGGCACTATTTTAGAAACACAGATTTTTGTCTCAGACAGCTTTAACTTCCTCTGGCATTCATAGAACCACAGAATCAACTTCTAAATCACAGCAATACAGGAGTGAAGACCTAACATTTGTTTGACATTGCCTGGATGAATTCTCATCTCTTCAGAGGCTTGTCCAGTGCTACATTTCCTGATGGCAATAATATTTTAATCTGTGCTAACAGGTGACTGTCAAGTCATGTTACAGCATCCAGGTAGGAACAAAGTGATGGCTGCTCTAAGTCTGTTCCTCAAAGGCAAAATCCTAAATCCAACTACAGCAATGCAGTATCCTCCTGCATGGGATCTACCCTACTTTTACAGACAGGTATTTTCAAAAGAGCCCCTCCCTTTCTCTATTGTTTTAATTCAAGTGGTTTTTGTTTTTTAATTAATTTTTGAAACTTAGCTAAGAGAATCAGGGAGGGATTAACCAGTCAATCACAACTGAATAGAGGCTTTTGGTGTAATTTTCACTGACTCCATCAAATCATGATTTTTTATCATTTATTTAGTTCAAACTTAACATCTGATGCATGGCTGCCTTTGATTCAGAGTGACAAGAAAAAAGTTTACTGTTAAAGATTAATCATGTTCTTCTGTTCCCACTCTCCTTCTGCTCTTAGATTTAGGAGGATGCACTCAACTGTAGTTTTATTTTCACATTATGAAAAAATCTGGTTTAGATTCCATTTATTTGTAATTTATTCTTCCACATTTCTTACTCAATAGTAATGTAAGTAATGCATGTAATGAACATACATTTCATTCATTACCTGAGTACTTGACTAATAAATGGTGACTACTCTCAAAAAGTCCTTCTGTTTATTCACGATTCTAAAATGTGTAGTTTGTCTTTTTCTTCTTTCTTCCTCTCACCTTTGAAATGTCCTTATGGTCACTATCTCTCCATTTAGTATCACGTGGGAAAAACTCTAATTCCTAGTTTTGGTACAGGGAGCACTGCTCCTTCCCCTTTCCCAACTGTTTCAAGGCACAGCTCCCACCATCACCACACTGTAAGAAAATACACGTGCTGCACGCCCCACCCATCACCCAAGGGTCCTGACACCAAAAAATGAACTTTTCCTCCTTTTCCCTGGAAGTGTTCAAGGCAACGCTGGACAGGGCTTGGAGTAACCTGGTTTAGTGGAAGGTGCCCAGGGGGCTAGAACTGGGTGTCCTTTAAAAGTCCTTTCCAGCCTGAACCATTCCATGATTCTGTGATTTTCTCTTTTACTTCTGATGTTAATCTTCATTTTGTATAAAGCCTGCTGTGTCAGGAGCAGATCTGTCATTCCAAAACTTACCATGTATTTATCAAATCACACTCATTAATAACAAAAAAAGGAATAAACCCAGTTTTTTGTCTTTAATTATCTCATTCATTTCTTATCTGAAGCTTAACAAAGCCGTATTTTCACAGTAAGTAGCAATCCTTCCCACATGATTGCCATCAATGTCTACAGAATTCTAGCTTTTATTTTAAATGGTGTTTAAAAGAGGTTCTGTCATTATAGTTGCAAAGATAACTGCTGAAACATGAAAGCAAGAATATCAATGCTGTAGCTGCCTCCTAAGCCTGACAGATGCATTGCCTCTGCTGCTGCTCAGAACAAGATACTGAGCAGCCATGGTGAAATTAAAAAAAACCCCTAAAAATGATTAAAAAAAAACCACATAAGCAGCTTTTCTCACTTTCTGAGACTGACTCCTCCCCAATTTGTGTTGCTCCTAAGAAACTTGTAAAAAACCTCTTTTCTTTCCTGCTTGTCAAATACAGCAGGATTTCATGATAAAAAGAGACAATTAGGAAGAACTGGAATTGAAAAACATTCCTCTTTCAAAAGGTAAGCACAGGGTCCTGCACAAAGGAGAGGAGAGAGAAAGATGGGATCAGAGGGGAGGAAGGTGAAGGAGGATGGATCACCCAGCTTCCTTTTTATATTCACTCTGCTCTTGCAAAGTTTTTTACCCCTTCTGGACTCCCACTAAGAGAAGCCCACTGGCCCACATGTGGTTTTTCAGCTGCAGGGACCTGGCAGGGTCCCTGACCCAAAGGATGAGATCACATTTGTGCCAACTCTACACACAGCACTGCAATCCCTCTGCCTGTGAGGGATGCAATGGCTGGGACACCAAATGGTGAATTGCTTTGTGATAACACAATCTGCCCCACGCCAAGATCTGTAACTCATCTGAATCTGAGACTTAAATCCAATTCTAAAACCATTTGTTTCAACCAAAAAAAAAAAAAAAAAGCCACATTCTCTTTCAACATAGAGGTAATCAAATATCTGGGCTGTATTGCTGCTGAAGGGTTTTACCTGATTAAATTACTACTGGGAGGATAAAAGTATTGGTAAGCTTAGAGTGTTGAAGCAGTGCAACACATAAAAATAATGTGCATCAGCACAATCCTGACAGTCAAGGGGTTAATTGCAATGCTAGAATGAAACATATAAAACTAATCACTATTTACTGTCAATTATTTGCAAATGAGTAGATAAACAAAGTAAATGGATGTGGCATTTCCCTTTCAATAAACTAAATACTGAAAACCACGTCACCAGCAATTAGACAAATTAGCTGTATATTAAGTGAATGGAGTAAACAGAAAAGTATACAATACAATGCATCTTTTTAAAGGGTGAAGAAACTCCGTTTCTGACTAGAGCAATGGGCAACAGTGGAATTTGAACTGAGAAAGTCTCAGTTCTACAATTACATCAACCTTTACTGCAGCTCCATAGAGTTAAGTTATTGCCTTGGGATTGACTAAACCTTCCCCTGGAAATGGCCAGAGCATTCCGAGCTGAAGGATGATACTTTTACGGACTGCTGGTCGCTTTTAATTTCTTTATAGCACATTAAAATATAGTCACTCTTTTAGCCATTTTAACCTTGTTTGGCACAAATGGCTGCACTTGAAATTCATCGACTTAAATGGTCCATGGAAGGTATCATTAAGAATTGCTGTAGTGGATCTTTTTTTTTTTAACTTGCAGTGCATTTAATTATTAATGTCCCTCTATCATTTATGGCCCATTGTTTTTCAGATTTTCCTTATCTTTCACCTTACCTGTTCAAAGAGTTACAGAAGCCAGAGCAAAGAATTCCAGACACAAAGACATTCACAGTTGTCACAGACCTTGCAGTAGTCCAGAGTGTCTGTACTTTGAGTTTTGGTGATTACACAAATACCCAAGGTTAGGCTCAATAACAACCTGAGGGCAACACTGTCATTTACACAAGACAATTTGGAGCTACTATAGGCTCATACACCATTAAGTATCTTTTTCATGCATACATATATGCATTATTTTTTTATTTGTTCTTACTTTAGGATGACCTCCGAAAATAATTGTATTTATGTTTCTTTGATCTACAGTACAGCTTGAGGAATACAGGATAGCTCGCTGATTTTCAGTAACAAGAGGGCCTGTAACCTTCATAGATTGTTAATTTTCTTAAGTTTTCCTTGAACAACTCCATTGTTGTTAAGATTTAAATCTGTAATCTGCAAACACAGACCTCCTTTCTGTAAAATCCAACAGCGGAGTGGCAAGCAGGACTTGCCTTTGAAATAAAAAACTAAAAGAAAAATCCCATAAATGTACCCTGATTCATCTAGCCAGTAATTGTCTTTACTTCTATAGTTGTCTTTACATATGTTAAAACAATGACTTCTTTTGTAACATTGCTGAAGTAGTTAAGGACAATCTGGTTTCTTTTTCTGTACAAAAAGAGAATTTTAAGAAAAAAAACCACTAAACAAAGAGTTATTTATTTATCTTTCTTGGAATCATTACCTATGATTTTACTGTTCTGTAAATAAAATTGGACCAGGTCTTCCAACAAACCTCTTCCCTCTGGTTGGTATTTCCCAGCTGTACATCAAAAAGTAAACTCTTGTTTCTTGTCTTGGAGTAATTTATCCCAATCCCATAAGAGCAGCCCCAACACAACAACAGTACTGAGCCTCACCTCAATCATCTCCAACATCCAAAGGGAATAGGTGGAGCCTGGAAGTGGATCTGGAGAGAGCAGAACAGCTGTAAGCAACCGAGTTGAAGGAACAACCAAATTGAAAACATGTGCTGGAGCTCTCAAGGTGACTGAGAGCCAGGAAAGTTTAGGTTAAAAGGCTGTTGCAGAGGTGCCTGTAATATTCTCAAGCTTAAGTTAGTGCTACACAAATCAACACAGAACTAAGTACTACCCTTTTGGAAAAAATAAAACCGAGCAAACCAAACTCCAAAAGAGGAAGAGAAGGGAAGAGTAGACCTAGGAGCCCAAAATTCCCCATTCATATTAAATGACAGCATTTATCTGAAAATATATATTATCTATGTCCAGTAGAAAAAAAAAAGGTTTATTACATGCATGAATACTAACAAAAAACTAATGTAATTTGTCTAAGACTTGAGGTTTCTGAGAGAGTGCTGATTTTTACAGACTTACACACCCTGAGAGACCGTGTCAAGATCACGGATACATTGACTGAGTCTCATCTCACCGATTTTCCTTCTTGATCTTTGAGGAAAATTATCTGACAGGGTATCATAAAGCCCAGAGCTCCTGGTACCCAAGACTATGTTCTTCCCTTTCCTGGCCATGCTCTAAAGCAATCCTAATTACCACACTAATTTAGCACTTTCCAGGACAGCATTAAATTGCACAACTCAGCTTTAATACCAAAAAGCAGAAATACAATACAAAACCAGAGAGTTCAGCGTTGTAAACTCCTTAAAGCCTTGGTCACCATCTCTGGGACAAAGAGGGATCAGACACACTGAAAACTCTCCTTTGACCTTTCTAAGTTCTTTATAACTTGTTTGTGATGCTGCTTAACAACCCAAAAAAACAACAGAAACCATTGACTTACTAAAGAAAAAATCATGTGGATATGTTAAAAAGCAACAAAGGAGTAAAGACATTTGCAAACACTTTTCATTGCACATCTCTCTACTTTTGTCTTTCAATAAAGGTGTATTTTCTAGGGAAAAAAAAAAAGATGATCTAACAGTAAACTTTAAACTTCAGGAAAAACACACTGAATCTGCTTCAACTTTCCAAATATGACATTTGGTCAGCATGAATGTGTGTCTCCATTTGAAAGAACACAAGTACGGAACCACCTTAGAAATGAAGTAATGAAAACATTTTTTTATGTATCCTGATATAAATTTGGATTTAGTTACCAAAAAATTAACAGAGAGTGGCAGTATTCAATTATCCACAACAGTTCAGAACTGTGCCCATTATGTACTTTTTTTTACCTGCACAAGGAAGTACGGAAATAAAACTTGTCCCCTGACTTTTTAACAAATGCATTTTCATTTTCAGTCTCCTCTTCCTTTACAAGCCGTGATTTAGCTCAGGCTGGGGAAGCATTCTAGGGAAACATCACTTCACACTTGTTCCATGGATAAATTTTCCTCCTAGACACCTCCTGTTGCCTGTACCGTTCCATGTTTTCAGAAAGTCGTGGGAATTTTATTAGAAACTGTTTTCCAAGGAATCTGTGCAATTCATTGGGCATATTGAATTGCAGAAAAAAAGAAAGTCTAATTCACCAGGTTTCTTCCAGAGCTGGGAATACAGAAGCAGTAGCTTCCATGGGTGTACAAATATATATATATATGTATGTGTGTATATATATTTAGGTCTGATAATTCAGTACGAGCAGAACAGAATGTATTTTCTATATAGAAAGCAAAAAAATCAAAACAAAAGTATGGAATAGCCAAGAATAGTCCTAAAACTTCTGCACAGTAACAGAGATACCAAATCTTTCAAAGTCAAATAAGAACAACTTTTACAGGATCCTTTTCTTCTTATGCATTCAATGCCTTGTCCATACAGAGATACAGTAACAATACCACAACAATAACTAGGTTTGCTAAGACCATTCATTACAATTTTATAAGAAAAGAAAGCTCTAATCCTTCATGTCCTCAGTGAAGAGCAGGTAAACTATATATTTATTTCTGGGATTTCTTCTCTAAATAACTAATCCACACTGAATAATCAACACTGAATGACAGTCAGCAATCCACACCACCAACAGAGCATCTCCTCCCATTTTTAATTTACAAAATTTCATTCATTTGGGCCATTATTGCTCTGTTACCTCCATTTATCTTTTCTGCCTACATCTGGTAACAAAATGTAACACTATAATATGTTTATTTTGATTATTATATATAAAACACACACACACACACATACATACATACATATATATACACATATTTATACACTACATATTCATTACTTTACCTAACTGAAATCTTACATCACAGACTAACCTATGACAAAATATCCCCAGGGGGTTTAAAATGCCCCTGCACAATACTCATTATAAATGGAAAAGTAATTAGGAAAGTTACTTAAATATTGACTCCAGTTTCCCAGAGACTTGAGATTAACATTTTTTTAAGTGGATGCAAATTCATTTTGACATGTTATGCTCTTTAGCAATAGATAAGTCACATTGTTTCTCAAAATTGCTATTAAATTAATCTGCTGGTGTATTCTGAATTTTGCTACAGCACCTGACTAATATGGCAAGCACTTACTCCAACTATATGACTCATAAAATTCTGTTATTCAAGTTAATAGGCCCAGGAATGGTTACAGATACTGCTCACGAGTGTGTGCACAGAGAGCATGAAACTCCAAATTTAGGCAGGCCCTGTATGAACTATGACACAAATACACCTATACAAATGATAACATAAATAAATAATGAAATAACTAAATAAATAACTAAATGGAAGAGTAAATGCTGGGTCCAATCCTCCAAGAAAGAAAAAATGGCCAATTGGAGAAAGAGGAAAGTGGGGATTTTCAATTTTTGATCCTAGGTCTTCAAGCTGTACACATCATCAAGAAATGCTGCAAACTGCAGTCGAATAAACTTAATAACTTATTTTGATTCTAAAACAGGAAGGCTAATGGCACAATGGATTCTTGTTAAATTACTGGGCAGTTAGTAAGTCTAATTGTACTATATTGCAACTTTGGGAAAAATAATGCAGCATAATCTCAAAAGACAGTAAGAACTTAGACCCCAGTGAAGGACATGAATAACTCCACACTCACTGGCAACAACCGAATATCTTTCCCTTTTTTTTTTCTTCTGTTTTTGAGGTGCCAGTGGCATCAGGGATTTCCTATGTGCTGAATTCTCCCGGTTCTACAAAAAGTCCAGTTCCAGCTCACTCTTTTGTATTTCCAAAAGGACAAGAGGCAGAAGAGCTGCTGCATCACTTGTACTGAAAATCATTTCTAGTCCATAATTTCAAGCAAATTAACTTTCTCATTATACTTGAAATATACAAAAAACAAGCAAGCCAGGCTATGAGATCACCATCTAATCCTTTTTCCTGTTGCACAAACTCACATGAAAACCTCTCAATTTTTCTCAGTTTTCATCTAAATTTTCTTGTTGCTGCTGAAATGTGTTTCTGGGGTGGGGGGAAACATGATAGTTCACAACCTTTGGTCAAAATGTGAGATTATTTTCACCCTCAGGGAGATTACTTATGGATACATAAATACTGTATTTTTTGCTTCAGTCATCCAAAACACTGACCGATGGATCTGGTATGAATCAACGATGACAAATACCATATTTCATGTTTCCTTCTCAAAAAATTACAGTTCAAGTTATGTAGCACACGGAACATCTCAATTTAGCATTACTCAAGAATATCAGAAAACACAATTTGGGAAATGTGATTTGTCTTCTTCCATTGATCCTAACAGGAGTTCTTTAAACAAAGCACTACAGAACATTTCCTTTCTCTTGATTCAACTCTTAATCCAAAGTTAACTGTTGGGTTTTGTACATTATCATCCAATTGTTATAATCAAGCCTACTTTGTGTGTGTGTGTGTGGGAGGGGGTACAAGGAGTGTGCTTGGGGCTGAGTTTATTTAAAGGAGAGTTGAGAAGTTTTCTGGTGAAAGGCTCTGTTGATAAATGGTGGTTAGGAGAAGAAAATTGGTTATTCAATGAACAAAGTGGTGTGTAATTTATTTTACTTCATTAGATGCTGAATTCTTCAAACACTGCTAGGAATTAGAATGCTTTGAAACTAATTATTGTAAGTACATTTAATCATAGCTTTGAAGTTACTTTCAACATAGCATGTTCTTTTTGATTAAATTATATCTTTCTGCCATTCCACTACAAGTACCCAGTTCAAGGGCAGAAGAGGAGAAAAAAAAAAACAACAAATCTTTCAGAAGTCATAAATAAAAACAACAATAATTTTGCTCTGTTTTTTTCTGAAATATTTCCCCAACCTCCTATTGCTACGAGTGTGCCAGTTCCTGCAGAAACTTGAGTATAATTTTGAATACATTAAAATTATCACAAAATTAAACAATTACGTTATTACATATGGTACAAATAATTTCAAGTAGAGAAGCAGAATAGCAGGGAGCACAATGATGAAACTAAAATGCACTTGCAAGGTGCATGGATTTTTTTGAGCAAAGATTAAAGGAGTTCATTACACTCTCTCTCTCACCCTTGCTTCTTTGTACATATAGTACAGGTAATTCAAGCTCTCAGTTATGTGATATTTCTCTTTATCATGATAAATGATGGCTGAAAGGAGCAATTTTGGTTCAAGCCTGCCTCATGCTTGAAAGAAAATTTTGATTCACTGATTTAAGCAAGGCAAGCACCATGAATCTCCTCCCTATTCCCAACCTTGACTTGGACACGAGTAACTGGAAATTGGATCAGTCCGATGAAAGAACACAAATGTATCTTCAAGCAGCTTTGCTGATCTCAGTGATTCTCAGTCACCTTCCCTATTTTCAAATGTGTATCTTGTACTTCAGTGATTTCACCCAATTTCAAGTGGTTCTGTACAGCTCTAAGTGAAGACAAAGAATGTTTTTATACTCTTCTGAGTATTTTTTCTCTTTTCTTTTGCAATGTAAAGCACCAACACAATAATGCAGGAATATGCATTACTTTGAGTAAGTCCCACCCCTGGAAGTGTTTAAGGCCAGGTTGGATGGGGCTTGGAGCAATGTGGGATAGAGGAAGGTGTCCCTGCCCATTTCAGGGGGTGGCACTGGATGACATTTAAGGTCCTTTCAACCCAAACCAGTCTATATTCCATATTTTCATGTTCTCTCACAGACACCTAACCCACTAAAGGAGAGAAAAGCATTTTTTCTTCTACTCTTTCTTAGGATTAGTAACTGTCTTCCTAGCTTGTAACAATAAATGGTAAATTAACTTATGGCAGAAATTAATGCAGTTGATAGCCTAATGGTATACAATTTTTGGTATTTCCATCCCTACCACATGGGCTCTTTATTGTATTTGGCTGAAGGGTTGGAAAGGTTAACTGGGTAAGATTTATTTTGTAACTCTGCAGAGAAATGTTACAGCCTTAAGTAGCAAAAAAAAAGTCCCACAGAAACAGAGAAACAAGAGTAGATCTCCATGGGCTAATTTGTCTTAGCTTTGTAATAGGAAATAGTAACAAAGCTGTTTATGTAGATCACCAGAACTGAAACCAAGAGGAGGGAAGTGGGAAAAGGCAAAGTGCAGCCTGGAGTCAGGAGCTTGTGAGGGCAGTTAGAAATTTCTAGAGAAAAAGCAGGTTAAGGAGGTAAAATAAGCAGCAATACTTTAGCTAATCAAATAGAGATGTAGCAATATACAAATAACGAGATATCAAAGGGAAATAAAAGAACATGTACTGAATATTATCATCAACACTGGAGAACAAAAGAATGAGAGAACATCTCTTTCTTCTTCAACTCCAAAGCACAATTTTCAACAAATAATTGCAGCCTATCCCCAAAATGTCACCCAAGTAAAAGAAAACCAAAACAACACCTTAATGGCACAAAGCATTGGTTCTGCTTGTTCTTTTTTACTTTCTTTCTTAATGACATATTCCATCCGTTCTGAATTTGTCAGAAACAGTGATTAGAGGAAAAAAATCTCTTTTGTTATTGTCTGCCTTAAACTTCAAAGCAGCAGGGACACTGAGTGAAACACAACTCTATCAAAGCGAGCACTTATAATTCTTAAGTTTGAAATTTATAAATTTACAAGGCTTTCCTAGTCATGCTGCTCAGAACTATCACAGAAAAGCACATCACAGAAACTGTAAATATTTGGAGGCATGTCATTCTATTCTGCCTCAATCTGAGGGCAACGTATCAGGAACTGGGGGAAAAGAGAAAACCCCAAACATTTTCCCTGCCTGCCTCAACAGAGAAAGACTCATTAAATGTTATTAGGTATCACTCACTTACTTGGTGACATTCATTAACTTCAAGCATTAGCCAACCAGTTCAAATATACGTTTTATGCAGGGAATTCTCTTTAGAAATATCCCACATCCCTACCCATCCTGGCTTTCCCTGTTAACATCATGTTCAGCCTATCTTTGAACATTCAGATCAACAGCATCTGAAATCATGGCTGCATCTGTTTTGCACAGAATGTTGACAAACCATTCCTAGCTTCCCAATCAATAAATTTATGTTGTGTACCTAAACTGCTGGATAATTTCTAAGTAAATTGAAAGACTCCCTAACATTTGAGCACCCTGAAACTGCGGAAGATTCTGTACTGAGTTTGTGTGACAAACAGGAAATATCTCTGCTGCAAATATCAAAACCAAATTGCTAAGTAAAAAGTAATTTGAAGTCTGTTTGTTTTGGGCCATATCATTAGCCATGTTATTTTAACAAAATTCTAATTCTCAAGCCTTTGATACTTGTAAGTTCTAAACCAGCAATACACGGCTTTTATTGTGTCCATGCCCAGCTTTTACAGCAGCAATATCGATGTAAAATATGCCACACTACACAAATCTGCATTATACGGGTTTCTGATTTCTTTTTTAGTTAACTACAGGTTCTTTATATTTACAATGTCAACTCCTCAAATGTACCAGCTTTACATTGCTAAATGTAGTGATTGTGTATTTGTAAATCACAGTGAGGTTCAACACAAAACAGAATTTAGGAAATTTATGGTTATACCTGGACATTTTTCCTAAAGCCACTATAAATACATTCTCTTCAATTTGCTTTGTTTCCCTTGGACTATTGTGCAGGAAAACAGGACAAGCTTTGTGGACTGACTTACTGGAGTCTTGCTCTCTTAGAGCTTGTGATGCTGTCATTTAAACATTTCCACACAAGATAACAAAAAATGCAGACAGAGCTGTAATTATGCAAATGTGTAAACTCAGTGACAATGAACTACCAGGGTCCAAAACAATTCCAGAGACAAAGAGGAAGGGAACAGTAGGAAGCTGGACTCCTTTTGGGTTGTAATCTACAGCCAAATAAATGACAATTTATAAACAACACAATAAGGGGTTTAATAGTTGGGCTAATTTTCAATGCATATACATCAATGCATGTAAAAAATACAAGAAGAACCCCAAAACCCATGAATCTTGTAAAGGCATATATATAATGTTTCCTACAATTACTTACTAATAATAATAATAGTAATAATAATAATAAATTATATTAGTATGATATTATTATTATTACTACTTCTACTATTATTGCTTTCACATATTCAAAATTCTCTAAATTTCTGATCTGAATTTTCTTCTTAATTCCTTATTAATTGCAAAGCTTTCTTCAATATTTTGCAAATTCTAAGTCATCACATTTCATATATCAATCAGCGCTGTTAAGGTCAGAGGTTTCATTTCCCACCATAATTATAACTGGACTGCAAATCCGCATAACTAATCTTGCAGAGAATTGTCAATACATAAATAGAAGTAATAGAAGAGAACGCTAGTGAAAAGAAAAAAGAGAAAAAAGAAGAGCATGCAAAATATTTAAATTCTTATTATAGGAGGAATTCATTTTTAATTTAAAAATATTTTTTGTTAATCTATCACATAATTTGATATTCAATTTGATCTACCAAATGGCATCACGTAGAGCTGCCAAAGCAAAAATCACCATGCTAGGAAGCTTGTCAGTTCAGTCTTTTACTTGAACTGGAAAGAAAACCATCTTTAAAATATTAAATACAGCTGTGGGTTTTAGTCCCACAGTAACTTCATGAGTGTGACCTTCATAAAAGACTTGGCAATCTCACAGTCACAGAACTCATCCAGGATATTATGGAAAGCCATTGAAGGTCAGCACTGAATTGCTCTGATTAAATTCAAAATACAAAATCAGATTTTCACTGTGCATTTTTTCATCCTTTCATAATTTAAATTCTCTTTGGTAATTAAAGAATACAAAAAATGCCTTAAGAGAGAGATTATCCTGTGGTGACCACTGCAGGTAGTTTACAATGTGGCTCATTTTATAGCAATGATGTTCTGAATAGGAATGTAATGACAAGAGAAAGGATAAAAAGAACAATCAGCAAAACATGATAAAACTGTTCATCCTGCTCCTAATTTATCATCTGGGAGATGTCAAACCGACCATGACCAGGCACCTACAGCAAACTGAGGGATAATTTGGTATGTGATGGAAAAATAAAGAGATTTGGAGGAATCAGAAGAACCACAATTATTTAGAATTCCCATAGGGCTTTACCACATCTTACCTCACTCCAGAAATATCAGAGAAGGGATTGTGGGTATGAAGTGGTTTCAAACCTACAAATGCGTCCCCCTTCCATCCTTAGTGCTTTCATGGAGCTGCATTCACAGCAATCTCAGGAACCAAGATGCTCAGTGGGACCAACCAGCGTGGGATCACACCACTGCAAAGAGTCATGGAATGGTTTGGGTTGGAAAGGACCATAAGGACCATCCAGTTCCACCCATGCCCTGTGCAGGGACACCTTCCACTATCCCAGGTTGTTCCAAGCCCCATCCAACCAGGCCTTGGACACTTCCAGGGATGGGGCAGCCACAGCTTCTCTGGGCAACCTGTGCCAGGGCCTCCCCACCCTCACAGGGAAGAATTTCTTCCCAATATCTAATCTAAGTCTATCCTCTTTCAGTTTAGTGAACCAGCATCCTAGTGGTTAAGCAAAAATGAAATCTAAACCTTGCAAAATATAAATAATATTCACTGGTGTTCCTAACATTTTATATTATGGTCAAATTTGATAAAAGTAAAATTGACAAATTTGACGAAGTAAAACTGAGCAACAAGTACCATCATTTATGAAAAGTAATGTTTTCATTCTAATACCTAATTGTCACTCACCAGTCTACCACACCCAGCAAAAATAAACAAAGTGAAAGAGATCAAGATCAGCTGGCAAGAGCTGATGGTTTACCATAGTACCTATCATGGGTTTTGCAGGATTTTTCAAAAAAAGGGAAAACCAGAAATAAGCCAAATGCTACTGTTCATTCTCCTCATCATTATTTCTACTGATCGATTCTTTTTCAACTCTCACATGCAGGGAAAAAGCCACGCCCTTCACTGCAGAGAAGCAGCACTTTGCAGATTTACGAGAGCCTTCTATTTCTACGGCAAACATCAAAATACTTCCCACAGCAAATGTTTGAGCACTGTCTAGAATCCCCTCACTTTACCACATGGGCTGTTTGTAGTAGAGCAGAGGGGAAGGAAAGGAATTCCACCAAAGCACAAACCACGGTGTTCGTGGGACCAGCTGCTCGGCGATGCCCCAGGTAACACACACAGCCATCCTGTTCTAGAACATTCAGTATTTTTCAGAACAGATTTTGCCATTATTTCTGGGACATGTTTCTGTGGGGAAAAGAATCACAGGGAATCTCTGGTCTACTGCTGTCAAGGTTTTTGTGTACAAAGAAGAACATACTGATCTGCACTTTCAGTCTGGCCTGGTAGTTAATATCTAATACCTGGCTGCGACTATTCAGGTACATCATCTAATAATGACCAGGATTTAAGGTAACACTCCTCATTTTTAAGACTAATGTAAAAAAAAAAAAATGTCATTATGTCATTTTTTAGACTCTGAAGTTTAGAGCCAAAATACATCTCACCCGGGGACGGTTCTTCTGCTTCCAAGAGCTCCACACACAGCAGCATCCAAGCTGCATACACATTAAAAGCTATTTGTGCCTCCTAAAAATGACTCCCACGATCCCAACACACTCTGTCACACGGAGACAACTTACAGAATGCTTCTCCACAAGCTTTTGGTGCATCCCCTGCAAAGTGTAATCACTCAAAATACACCCAACTTCGACGTTATTCGGAGTCCGTATATTTGGGTGAGTCTGTGAGTCTGTCCCAGAGCCCTCCTTACCTCCACTGCCTCAGCCTCCTTACGTAACTCATGGGCTACACACACACACACAATTCCCAGTTTTCCCAAGGTGGAACAGGCCAAGGGACCTGCAGAAGAGACTCAAAACTGCCTGAGTGGACTGCAGATCAAATGTCTCCCAAAAAAAGGACATTCAGTGGTGCCCAGTGTCTGGAACAAGCATCATTTGTAGAAGAAAAATAAAGTCCTGTGATGTTGTGATAGAGACTGGGGAAGCCTGTAAGGGATAGACTGCAGCTGTCTAGGGCACAACAACTTCATTTCTTGGCAAATGCAAACCACCTTGGGAATGCTCCATAATGAGCTCAAGAGACAAGCCAGCAAAGTAGTACTAAAAATAATATTTTCAGAGCCCTGACATCCTTCGACAATTTAGGAACTATCCGATTTCATTTCTGAGGCTGCCTAAAGTACTCTTTTAAAACTTACTTTTTAAAGTAAACATAGCAAGAGAACTTCAGGATTATTGTGATATGTCTTGAGCTGTTTCACATCTCACCACCCAAGCTGACCAACCATTTAAAGACACAACAAGTAACTACAATTTAAAATCAAATGTTCAAATATGTTGTCTCTTATCTACTGAAATAACAAAATTTGATTTGTTTGTCCAAAGCTGTTTTTCTTTTTCAAAGCACAACCTGAAAGTACAAAATAACATCAGGTCACTCTTCACGCTTTCATCCTGCACTGTGTGCTGCTGTCAGAAGAAAATTATAATGCTTCAAAAAGGAGTTTAAGGAAAAGTCTAGAATTTTGTCTAACACAAACTCTGCTCCAGAACAAACAGCCCATGACAGGGTTTTTTTCAGGTTTTAGCTCTACCTCATTAATAGGAAAAGTTCAACTAATTGGAAAGTCAAACTTCCCACTTTCCTTGCTTTACCTATTGCCTTTCTAATTAATTTCTACACTTTGACAACATTTCTCTTCGCATTACTTAAAATGGCAAAATGATGTCTGTGACTGGACCAGTGTCTTTCCTAATATATCATATGGTGAGATACCTCATAGTTTGACAATTTTTAACAAGAAAAGATCTGCTCATTTCTGCAAATCCCCTGTTGCCCAAGCCCTTGATTAGACAGCATTTCTGTGAAATTCAGCCATCTAATTAGCTTCTTTGATTATTTGAAATAAAATTAAGTCTCCAAAATTGTTAAATCACCATGTACTTTTCCATCACATTGATTTGCTGCAAGTGGAGAAAACCTCAGTACTTCTCATCTGAACACTTCTCATCACACAAAAAGAATGACAAATCCATGGCTCTGCACCAGTCTGCCCAAGTTAAAACACCAGTAACAACTCATGCTGAGTGGTCCAGATCCCATTTGAGGAAAGGGATGAAAGGAGATTCCTGTCCCATTTGGATTAGGGGCAGATTGGAGCCAGGATCACCTGCACCCTCAGATCTTTACTCTTCCACCTCACAGAGGTGCACACTTTGGGGATGGTGACTCCACCTCTTCCCTGGCAAGCCTGTGCCACTGCTCAACCACTCTTTCAGCAAAGAAATTTTTCCTAATATCCAGCCTGCAGCTCTTCTTGATCACCCAGAGGCAATTTCCCCTTGGCTTCTCAATTTCTTATCTTCATGCATGCCTGAAACTCAAGGCACTACATCATGTAATCACTGGAAGAGCTTTCATCCCTTGATGTCATCAGCTTAGCAACCACAGAACACCCCAGGGAATTCCATTCACATGATGGAATATTTCCTTTTTTAGCAAAAGGGGGATAAAAGATGGTCTGTTCCACATAATCCCATTTTGCTCTTCCATATTAAAATTCTGTTGGACTCACTCCTACTCATGATTAATCTCATTATTTTTCAATTAATTTGGGAAGACCAGCAACTCATTTTATACTACCATAATTATTTCTTTAATGCCAGCCAAAGCAAATTACCTTAATACATAACAAATTAACATATGATGGCTCACATTAAAGGTTTTTCCCCTTAAAAAAGAACACATGGATTAAGGAAATGTCAGGAACGTACCTAACATCGCAAATGAGTGTAGGAGAAATGGAAGGAATGCATGTCAAATCCACAAACTTATTTTCCCCATCATCACATCCCATTAAACTGCTGGCTGTAACTTTATTACTCTTCCTCATTTTTTTCTCAGGCATCCACTTCTTATTTTGATCCCCTGTTTGTTGTTAAAATGGCAGTAATGTTTTACAGAAATAGCCTAAAATTAAGGCATTGTGCTTATTGTTGCAAGTTTTCAATTCCTTCCTCAACATCCTTTCCCAACATTACAATGAAACCTCCGGAAAATCTAATTTCAAGAGTAATTAGCAAGTTGTATTAAAAACAAATTAAACCCACCCACCCTGATTTGTCAATATTATTCAGCTGTAGCTAACTCTCAGCCAAAGGTCACTCAAAGATAACAAACTGGGTGACACCAGCATAAACTCTGCATGTTGCATTTCAGTGCTGCTGTTGGGGGCTGTGAAAAACAAACAACAACAACAAAGTAGATTCTCTCAGTGGATGCCCACCACTCCAGTCTAGGACCATTTCCTCTAATTTTAAACCGATTTTAAGAAAATAAATTAGCAAAATGCTTGGCTGAAACAAGCTCTTGGAACAGGCTGCCCTCAGAAGGAGTGGAGTAACCACCTCTGGAAGTGTTCAAAAAAATGAAGCAGAATTGGAGCTTCACAACATGATTTAGTGGCCATGGTGGTTTTTGGTCAAGGTTGGACTTGATCATGGAGATCTTTTCCAACCCTAATGATTCTGTAAGGATTTGAATCTGATCTCGTTCTTTTCAGCTCTGAGAAGATGCAAAGCAGTTCCCAAACTGTCCACCTAAATTTAACACACTGTACTGCACGACTTATCACAACATCTGCCTTCAAATATATTATTCAGCTGAATATGAGCACTGCCTCCACATTTTTTTAATCAACTTATTAAATTGCACCAAGTTTCTAAACATTATATGTAAAATGACAGGTTAAAAAGAAAATCATATACACAATGTAGGACCAGAGTATTCTCTCTTTAAGAACAAAGTGGTGAAGCTAAATATATATTTGAGGGTTTAGCATCTCTTGGGAGATGAGTAGATGCAGCAGCTCAGGTTCTAAACAAAGAAAATGGTCAGTAAGAGATGGTTATTTTGAAGCTTGGCCAGTAATCAATAAATTAGGAGATCTAAAATAGGATAATCAGGTTGGACATTTAAAATGAACAACAATAATTACTACTTCATACAGTATCTAATTAAATTCAGAACCTCATTGTTGCAGGGAAGCTCAAACATATGAGTGGGTTCAATAAGTCTTTAGCAAAAATAGTGGATTATGGGTCCACAGATGGCTAACAAAGCAGCAATTCAGATGCTAATTTCAACTCAAGAAGTTTCTAAATCACAGCCTGTGGAAGCTTGGAAGATACAGCAGGGAAAAGCTCATGCCACACTTTTCATGCTTCTTGTACTCTTTGTTAAACAACTCTTACTGGACAGGGAGCTGAAGGTCTCATCTGACCCACTCTAGCTGTGTCCTGGTCTTATTTACTCCTTGCATGAGTTTCTCTCTTAAAAATAAATCTGCTTAAAAAGAAACTGGCTTTTATCTTTGGAGTTAGCAGATGAGCAAACATTTGCTGCTTCATTCGATGGGTGGATACAAACTTCAGTATTTCCCCAAAATTTTCAAGCACAGACTTGTTTACCCCTGTGGGACACTCCTGGCTCATGTGCTGCTGTATTCTAAGAGACCTAAGGATCATTTGAGATGGAAATATCTTTCTAAATGTTGGAACTGATACAGAAAATATCTGCGGGTGGTGCTGGTAAAAGTTCTCACAAAATAACATTTGTTTAAGGAATTAAACCGTTATATGAACAAAATACTTTTTTTTCAAGAGAAGATAACAATCAAAACACAATTTTCTATGAATAAATTTTAAATATCGTAAAATTTCAGTACTTTATCTGTGTGATTAAATTCCCTGGTTAAGATGGCAAAATAATTACTCATCAAGCCCAGGAAAGTGCTTTTTTCTGCATGCATACTCCTGTGACAAAGTACAATATTTCATTGAATTTTGGAGAAGATTACCACCTACCAGAAAAGGGATATAAAATGCAGTAAATCAAATTACGAGCAATAACACTGACTTTGGGGGTTTTTATTTCATATTTTCGTATTTTATTTTAGTTTTGTAGTGACAGCTTTTTTAAATGCAATTGTGTTCTTTGAACATAATAACAACAACACCTGGCACTTAGAAATTCAAATTATGTGTGAATTCTTTTGAAAATAACGATGATTTGAATCACAGGCATCAAGTGGAAACTACCAGTCACAACATGACAGTGAAGAGAAAAATGTTTAACCAGAGGAACAGAGTTATGGTACTTGACTCCAAAACTGGGATGGGGTAGATTCATCTACCCAGGTGTTTCCTTACAGATAAAACGCCATAGAAAAACAATTCAGGAACTCCTTTTTCAATCCTTTTTCTCAAGGTCCTCTCCTCTCACATAGCTTTCCACCAAATTTTTCTCAGCTCTAACACAAGAGTCTTGCTTTACACCCAAGAATAACATGAATTTTATTTTGTGGTCAGTTTGGCAAAGAAACACTGAGCCTGTTCTATAACTTCTTTGGTGCTGGGACTTTGTCATTTCAAAGGCACAAGGAAATTCTTTGGATTCGATACGATTTTTCAAAGTAATCTTGAGATTGGCAAATTGGAGACCTCACACTTTCAGTAAGTTTGAAGTTGATGTATACTAGTAAAACTACAGAGGGAAGTTAGCTCTTATTCCATATATAAGAATTTAGCTGACAAAAATTCAATAATATGAGCAAGAGATTTCCCAATTATCAGCCCAACTCAACAAACAACTGCACGGTGATTAGTACCAATAAATCATGCACGGTGCTTCAAAAGTTTTACAGTACTAAAAAATGGTGACGAATATAAAAAGTAGAGACAAAAATTGTTATGAAGTTCTGCTTCATTCTACAGTTTGCTTCCTGATAGCTCTGTCTCTATGCTCTCATTCCCTTTTCCTGTCTCAATTTTTGAATACCTTTAAGGTTCAATTCAAAGTCCGTTACTTTCCCATTCTTTCTCTAACTTTTTGGGAATTTAGACATAATAAAGACAGTGAAGCAGAAGGAAGCATAGGAATCCTTCTGACTAAAGAGAGGAAAGCCTCTCTTAGGCCTCTAACTTAGAAGGAAGTCCATTTCAAAGAATGCATCTTAAGTGTTATCAGTATGGATGTTTTCTGTGCTGGGGAGAAGTAAACTGTGGGAAACCAAAGAATGAGAGAAATGAAGAACAGGTAATTTAAAAGACAAAAGGGCACAAAAACAGTCAAAGCACAAAACAAGTAATAAACATCAGGTTCTGAAAGCAACAGAGGAAAGAAAAGAACGAGGACTCAAACAAAGCAAGATGTTTCAGTGAAGAAAAGACCACAGCTAAGCTTTTCATTTAAAATGTGAAGTACATACAGACAACAGAACATGCATCCTGGTCTTTCGACACTTTCAAAAATACCTATTAAAAGAACCTTGAACAAGTTACAAGCTGCACTTGTGAAATCTGAAGCTTCATTTTGAAGACTAAGCAAAGACAAAGGCAAAATCTGTTGAAATGCATTACTTGTCTGCTCCTTCTGAGTACTGTAATTGTGCTTACTCTGTATTCCTGCATGCAACATTGAATCCCTCAGTCTGCTGCCAGGTTTTCATTCCATATTGTGTATTATTGAAATGTAAAACTGCTGAATGCACCCCAGCACGATTTTAATCATATTATAGACAATGTTCCAAGCTGATGTAACCAAATGCCTTTAATTATGGCAATCAAATATATTACCAGTTTACTATTGCTAACCCATATTGGGTACATGGAACAGCCTGGAATAGCAGGGTCTGCTATTTATACATGACTAGGTTCAACCTTATGGCAAAACACCTCGTTCAGTTTAGGTGCAAATATTCATAGAATCATGGAATGCCAGGTTGGAAGGGGCCTCAAGGATCATCTGGTCCAGCCTTTCTTGGCCAAAGCACAGTCTAGACAAGATGGCCCAGAACCCTGTCCAGCTGTACCTTAAATGTGTCCAGAGTTGGGGAATCTACCACTCTTCTGGGAAGATTATGCCAATGGCTGACTGTTCCCATTGGGAAAAATTTCCCTCTTGTGTCTAATTAGAATCTCCCCATCAGTGACATGTAACCACTACCCCGCATATTTTTCATCAGCACTTTGGACCCTGCTCCCCCAGTGTCAAGCCCACCTCACTGATCCAGACAGCCTGGTGCCAAAAACTCCCCTTGCTTCTTCCTCTGCAGGTGGATTCCACCCCTCCAGTCTCTCTTTACTGATTACCATAGAATAAAAAATACTTCAATGGAAATTTAAGCTTTATATAAATTTCACGAGAAAAAAAGAGAAAAAAAGAGATGGGTTGTTTTATGGAAAATTCGCAAAACGAAGTTATTTATTTATTGCAGATTCCCATTACAGACAGGGGGAAAGAACCCTGGAGAGGACTAAGGCTGCCCAAAGAGACCATGGAGTTCACCCTTGGAGACAGTGTGAGAGGACAAGGCCCTGAGCAACCTCATCATACACTGAAGGCAGTTTTGCTTTGAGCAGACTTGATCAGATACCATCTACAGGTCCCTTCCATCAAAAGGTATTCTCTGATTCTGTATTAGCACAGTTCATAAACTCCAGTTCTATATGCTAATGTTGGGAAAAAATCTCTAATGTTGCTATTGAGAATAAAATTCACAGTAAGAACTACTAAGAGATCATTAAGTTTACTCGTTATGTACATTGAGTTTGATTATCCAAATAAATTGCAATTTCTTACTAATCAGACAATCTTTGCAGCACAATACAACAAGAAGCTGCCATAGTTACACAAGTGAATCAGTTTGAGGGGGCTGTGAGAGTTGTCATGATATTAGGAATTCTATTTGGGGAAGTAATTATCCACACACGATGCAAATGATCAATCACTGTGAAGTTAGTAACAAATGTGGGGTTTACATGGCTCATTAGTATCCATGATACAGAGACACACACACTACAGAAAGTTTCTTTGGCACTGACAGTCACGAGTACTGCAATATGTTTTTCCTTGACTTAAACAGATAGGAGTTCTGTGGAAGAAGACAACATCCTCTTCTTTTATCCCGAAATAGTGTCAGAAGTCAGGATTCTTTTGTTGGTGCAAGGCTATAAAACGAGAGGACTCGTCACCTGTGCTGCTCTCCGAAAACCTGAAGTATTGGGAAGGTAACTGCTCCCTCAGCCAGCACGGAATAACAGCTGGGTCTGGCAGGAAAACTCCAAATGCAGGGTGACATAAGCACTGGAATATTCACAGGATAAGATCAGCACCCAGTGCCGGGTACTTTTTGCATTTCAAAGCCAGGAAGGGGAATTCATTGACAATCCTGACATCAAAGGCTGAGTCACTGAGGGGACTCACTGACAAGGAGCTTTAAATACTTTTCCCTGCTGCATTAAACTCTGAGGCTGCACAGTTTGGGAGATCACAGGTCATGAAAAGGCTGAAATTTAAACAGATTGGGACAAATCTTGGGATACCAGCACCTGAATCTAGAAATAGTGAAGTTACTGCAGGAGCAGCATCTACTTCTCTTGTTAGCACAACCAAACTCCTGTCTTTAGAGATTATCTTGTTTGTTATTAAAGTAGTTACCTAATTAAAAAGGCAGCTGTATTTCCCTGATTAATGATGTGAATTGACCTCAACTGACTACTGATTTTTGCAATTACCTTTTAAGTGTGATAATGGGTATGTAAATGTTGCATCTGAACACAAAGTACCACTTCCAGATCCAGAACAAACTTCTCCATCAGACATTAGATTCATGTTTTTCTTGAGATGGTTTTCTGGTGGTTTTTGCCCACTGCTGGCTGTATCAACACTAGTAAGCAGCAAAGTGTCACAGCACCAGGAGAAACTGAGACAAAGGCAAGATTTTACAGGGCTCATGAAATCCTGAATTAAGTAAACAAGAACTGTCAAGACCAGAGTCAGAATTTTTAAAAAGGGTATTTGAAATCCTAACTTCTTATTTCTGAGCAGTTAAAATTTGTCCAAATAAAAGTAAATATAACAGCAAGCTTACAATTAATAACATCAGAAGAAATATAACCACCTTACTACTTATAAGTTGGACACCTATAAACTATACTAAAAATTGATCAGAGGTTAGAACTATCCTTAAAAAGGCACATTAGCCGTTCAAAGCCCTGAAAAAACAAAATCCCAGTTTAGATCCATGTTCCAAAGCTGGATTTGGATTTGTATGCTGGGAAAAATTAGATATTGATTCTGGACTTCTATTCTCACATCCAAGAAGGAACATTGCTACCAGTGCTGAAGATACTACCTGATGTGTATTTGTTAGAAAATTACAGGAGCAATGATGAAAGACAGTAGCCAAAAATATAATCCTATGGGTTCAACGGCTTATGAAAGAACATGCACTACCTCAAGGCAGGATTTTGTGCTAAAAGGCAAAGTCTATCAACACAAAATTTTGGCATTTCCAAGCTATCATTTGGCATTTCTTAATTCCCAGGTGACACATTGGCTCCCAGAATGTTGTCTGCTGAAATATGTGTAATGAAAAACCTAGGACCAGGTTATCTAAACATGCACTTGGAAAAGTAAGAAACAGAAGTGTCACAATTTTTTATAAATACCACCAGACAAATGAAAGAGGAAATTAAGTTAAATAAAGGGTCACAAAGCCTCTGCAACCACAAGATTATCAGCAACCAAGCAGGTGCAATACAAGCTTCCAACTTAGGAAAAAATCATCCTGAGAAGGGAGAGTGAACCAGAGATTAGCAGTGGAGAGAAATTCCTTCCAGATTTCTCAGGTGGAGCAGCTTTGGCTATAAAGCATCTTCAACTTCAAAACACAGAAGAACAAGTCAGATAATACCAGAGAATTCATGAAGAACACAATAGCTGATCACTCAACATATTACAGAACCACAGAATGGTTTGGATTGGAAGGGACATCAAAGATCATCCAGTTCCACCCCTCAGCCATGGGCAGGGACACCTTCCACTATCCCCGGGTGCTCCAAGCCCTGTCCAACCTGGCCTTGGACACTTCCAGGGATGTGCCAGTGACAGCTTCTCTGGGTAACCCGTGCCAGGGCCTTTCTCTTTGGTAGAAGAAAGCAGGAGACAAATTGCATTGAAATGCACCAAGGAACAATCCAAATGTTGAGAAGATGTATATTTAATACATATTTTAGGCTTTCAAATATTTTCCTCATTAGCTATTTCCTCTAATGTTTGTTAACTTGCTATTTGCTAAAGCACTCCAATATTTGCAGTGTCTCAGAAACCTCATTAATCACCTCCTAAAAGCACTAAGCCAATTAGTATGTGTGGCACCCACCAGAGGAGAGCTCTGAACTGTGGTGTCGTTACCTACTTCTGTAATAAACTGCTGTCATCATTACTCCTGACCCAGTGTAGATGTTTTACAACACATTGGTAAAACACCAGGCTTTAAAACTGCCATCTTTTTAGGAAATTATTTCTTCAAGATCCAATTAGAATTAAAAAAAAAAAAAAATTTAAGTTCAGCAAGTTAATAAATGAGTTTCTCAAATTCAAAACTCTGTATTGTTTTTCTCTCCTCACTAGAACTAGCTAACAGAAAGAGAAACTCATATTTTCCCAGTAAGGTATCTCTTTAAATCTTGTTTTAACAAGCTGCATTGTCACACAGGAGATTCATATGCAGCATATCAAAAGAAGAATTCCTCTGTTTTGCTCTTTGTGTGTGTGTTTGATATAAAAATTAAGGAAAAAACCTCCTAAAGCTTTAAAGAGGATGATTCACCACCAAGATTTAATTCATTGAAAGGAAAAGACTACAATGGCTTTTGAAATAAAAGCAAGAATACTAACACCAAATCTTAGTTCTACAGAGAAATAGAATTTATGCAACACACAGCTCAATATCCACAGGTTACTTACATTATTCACAACTAGTAGCAGCCTACACTCCCATCATAAATTGCAATAAAGCTTTTCTTTATGAGAACATCTCCTTTCATCTCCAACTAAGAATGTAAAAATATACTACCCTACCTAAAATATGAATTGCATCACTTCTAAAAATATACTGGTATCTATATGTGTCCCTTCACTGGAGGAATTTTTAGCGCTATAACCAGGCAGTATCCCAACAGCTCTTTCAAGAATTAGCAGGAAGAAGAAAGGGGCTAAAATATCTGTTTCACTTGGGTCAGGCAGCCTCACTTAGCATCGTATGGTTTCTGCAGGCTGCCAGGCAACACCACTGTCTGGCAATTCTTATCTCCACTTTCTAAATGTCTGAAATTCAAGGAGCAGAACAGCAGAAAACGTGCATTAATGAGCCCAGCATTCCCATTTGGGTACCTTCCTCCCAAGTTCTCCCCACTGGTTCCCTGCTCTAACTCGCTCAGTTCAATTTTTGCAGCTGTGCATTTAAAGGTTAAACTCTTGGAGTAAAAACAAAACAACAAAGAAAAGGAAAATAGGGGAAAATGCATGAACTCGGTTCAGTACTCATGATTTACCAGTAGTAAATCAACGAGTATAGCCCAAAGGAATGTTAACAGGTATTCACTGTTTTCAGAAGGACTTTACATGATTTGAATATTGCTTAGCAACACCGACTCTATTTAAAGGGCTGTGACAATAACATATGTATGAGTAGGTCCAGAAAATAGCAGCTTCATGACATCCATACCAGTGCTTTATCCAGAAAGCTGGATTCCTCTGCTTTATGCCCTTGCTCTCCCAAGGAGCAGGTTCTCATTCCAGAACCCAAGTAAGACTCAAAGGATCAATGCATATAGAAGACTTACAGAATGTCACATAGACCACACACTTTTGGCTTTTAAATGCTTAAAAACACAGTTCTAATGAATGCATTATCATTAAACTTATTGTTTAACCTTTGGCAGAAGAAATTCCTACATTACCAGGTTCTGCCCTGTGCTTATTAAATGTCAGAACATCTTTTAAAATGGACAGCTTGAAGGTTTGCTTAACAGACGAAATAAACAGGAAAAACAGATGCAGTGGGAGTTGTGTTACTGCATCAGATAATGAAGAGGGGACTGGACAGGTGACACGGAGATGTTCACCCCAGCCTAATCCTCTCAGCATCGTACTTCCTTCCCACACAGCACTGGGCTATGCAAACACAGCACTGATTTCCCAAAATAAAATAGTGGCAGCGAGTCACGTAACATCCATTTATTAAAAACACAACAGGGAACAGGGTTTTGTACAAAGTATTGCCTTTATCAGCTTAATGCAGTGGAACGGCTGCCTGTGTTTTAGAGTTAAACCACAACATGGGATTGAAGAGTCCAGCAACAACAACAAAAGTGATACACTTATTTTACTGTGGAATATGATAGCAGACATCATGATAGGATAAAACAGACGTAGAATGGAGATCTGGGGACATTATTCTCTCCAAGTGGTAAATCACAAGCATGATAAGGATGAGAACTTCGGAACTGCTGCAACGAGCTTTGCAAAAGCAGCCATTTGCGGTGCCGTGCTTTATCCACCCTCCAAACCCCGAAATAACGCGGCAGGGCTGCCACCTGCTGGAACTCGGTAACATACAGCCAGAAACGGCCGAGAAATTAGGGACTGCTGGATGGAGAAAAACAGCAGGGAGTGGCTGGTTACAAGGGAAATTGCCGTATTTATAGTAAGAGCATGCAGATAAAATTGGATTAGATTCACGCATCCGAGAAAAGAGCATCAATACACTCTCAAAGTCCTTCAGACCAAATCACATTTAAGGATCCCGACTGCAGCAACTTCTCTACACTTATCAGGGAGGACTTTTTCTTTTCCAAAGGATTTGGGCAGTGGTCCAAGACACATAAAAAAGGATAGAAGAGCAAACAGAACACATGCTAGCCCAGAAACATTCAACCAACTGTAATGCAACTCAACTGCAAATATCCACCATACCAGAGTTATAATACCATGAAAACATCAGAAAAGACATTATCTGAAGTGAGTTTTCTGGTATTTCTACTGAATGGAAAGAATATTCTTATGTTTATACAAATTGATCAAACTAACCTGCATTTCAGGTCTAAAAAGTAGAGCTTTTCCAATTTCTGAACAAAGTGATAGATAAATATTGTCTCACAACTAAATCACTGCCACTTGCCTTCCTCTTTTCTTTACTGCTCTGTATCTCCTTCCTTGTCTCTACCTTTATATTTTCTTCCTACAATTCCTCTTACTTTTAATGTTTCCATGGCAATGACAGCAAAAGAAAAGATTAAATCTGCTTTGTGTATTTCTTTCTTTTTTTCCATAAAATTTTGGAAGATGGCAAAGGGAAAGAAATAATATCACATATCCCTCAGAGAGTGATGCCAGAGCCAGGCCAATAACTCATCATGCAATTGCAAGGATTTACCAATTAACAGCTACTTGGAAGCTCATCTTCACAAACATTTAAACTGGGAACAGCAGCTCTAAAGACAATCTGTTAAAAAAACAGAGCGAGAGGAAGTGAGAAAGTATAATTCAATAGAGAGTGAAAGTTAGAACTGTTAAGGGTTATTGGATACCTTCTGGATAACATCCAAAGTGTATTCTGCATTTTTATATTGCAGTCTATATATTAAGGCAAAAAACTGCAGATCTACAGTTAAGAATAAATGGATCCTTGCATCTGAAATTAAAATTAAGTAGGGGAGCCTATCCAACAGCTGCATTTTTTCAACCCTTCTCAAAGCAGAGGGTTCTCCTTTAATAGTTCACCATTTGGAGGAGGAATTCTGCAACTAAGCTGCAATCCCCATTTCTCAAGAACCTGCCAGATGCACTAAAAACGTAACTGAGACCATTTATTGTGGAAATACTTTAGAATGTAACAAGGAAGAATTCATTCTATTTCAAAAAGCCTTCTCCTGAAGCACCATGGATCAATAGCAGACATTCCCATCTCTTTTGTGGTAACAAAGACACCCTGTAGATGTTCAGTCCTGAAAAATACATAGAGGTGTGTATGCCAGTGTCATTTAACGAGAGAATGCACCACTTGGGGAACTCAGAGTACAATGCTTTGGTACTTGCAGCTGTGGGACTTGAGGAAATTTGAGCTTTTCTCTCCTCCTGCCCCACAGCCCCTCCATTCTGGTGAATGTATTTCCTCTGAAAATGGAAGCTGGGAGACATCCAAAGTATTTTACAATTAGGTAAAAGTGAATAAATTGTTCTGGTGTTTTTTTCTGGCTTTTTTTTTTTTTTTTTGGTGAGAAAACAATTTCCCAAATTAAGACACTGATTCTAAAATGGTTGTGTCAGGGTTACATTTCACTGGGAAAGGTAACTGGATTCTCCAAAAATTTTTAGGAACTTATATGACATTATATGACTTCTAAACACAATCCAGCTTTTACAAGGAACACAAACATCCAAATCACCACAGTGGTCCCTTCTTAATTTTATTTTAAAATCGTTTAGACCAAAGCTGATTGAACTCTGCCTCAAGTTTTTCTTCTAGATATCCATTTTAAAATCCTTTGGTCTCTTTCATAGGTGGCTGGAGTTGCTGCAGGACTTTCCATTTCTTGCTTCAATATTCAACGTCTGGCAGGTGCTGGTTCACTGATATTTAGTCTATTTTCAGAGGAAAGAGATATTTATATTTCTCAGGGAGTTCAAGTACCGAATATATGGCAAGGCTGTGCAGTATCTACAAGGATGTGAACCCCAGAAATTCCAGTGCCATGAGTCAGATGAAATACTTCCCTTAAGCACTGCTAACTTAGTCATGTAGATATTGTATGTAAAGAGAATCTAAACCATCTTTCAAAAATTCAGACGGGTTGGAAATTGTATGAAAAATTGCCTGTTCCTTTCTTATACAGAATATGCATCCTAACTTGAAAGGTCCAAATACCTTTGGGGATATTTTTTCCTCTTTGTAGAAGATCCATCACCACCTTGAACAATGTGAAATGCTCCAAAGCTTAACTCTTGCCAGTCATATTGACCAATAGGTTTGGGGGTGAGCTTTTTCAGATTTCAAGATTCCCACAAAATTAACGTCATTCTTTCAGATATTTGGGTCTTCACATACAATGGAGAGCACTGATTAACCCCTAAATTATACTCTGAACCACAGGGAGTTTATACAAATGACCACAGAAATGCAAGTTTCCCAATACTGCAGTTCTGATGAGAAGTTTAAAGCAGCTCTTTATAAGAAAGCAATAAATGTTGGAAAAGTGAACATTACTTGTGACTGGTTTCCATTCCCTGTTTACAAGTGCTTATACAATTAACCTACTGACACGAAGATTTCCTATTAATAAGAAATCTGGAATGTGTGTGCCAAGGAGTTTATAAGTTAATATGATATATTACTTGATTTGTCTCCAGAAAAATAAACATACTGGCCTGTTATTTCATATTTAACCACCTATTTCATGTTCATAACAGAGTTCTTATAATTCGAGTAACCCACCTTTATAGAATTTTCTGTGATTAATTCATGTTTTCCCCCATTAAATCCTCAGCCATGTGACAACACATACTTTTATATGGACTAAAACATGATCTAAGGATACACTGACTTCTGTTTCAGAACATAATATATGATTTCATGTATTGTTCTTCATTGCTGCAGTACATCATCCTTTCTTCTTATGTTTGGTGGGGTTTTTCTTCACTTTAACTGTCTGGGAAGGTTATTGCAATTTACAGAGCCAGCTTAATTTTGAAACCTTTCAGGCCTCCTTGCCCTCCAATGTGAGTTCTCTGCAGAAGGAACCACACCCTTCTCTCACAATTTGGAGTCTTCACAGTTACAAGGCACATAAAGGAGTCTGGATTGAAGCCTGTAAACTCTTTTCCTCTAGGAACATGTGACAGAACAAATTTCCACTAAACAAAACTGATTTCTTCCAGAAGCTGTTCATTACCAAAATAAAGCACATCCCTCCAGAAGATGGATTTCTTCAGAATAAGAAGAAATTCCTTCTTCCTT